>JBAJNP010000604.1:0-86557 GCA_036877545.1 Yasuhikotakia modesta | reverse complement strand
CCGACCAAGTATTGAGTGCATAACTGAACATAATTATTTGAAGGTTGACTTTTTTTGTATTAAAAACATTTTTCTTTTATTGGTCGGATGAAATATGCTAAGTCTTAAAATTTGTTTATAAAAATGTCAGCAGAATAGTTTGTTTTGATAAGCAAAGATGAATTCTTAATAACCATGCATGTAGATATAAAGCTATTTCTATTATTTATTTTTTATGGGCCAACTGTGCAAGGAAAATAAGATGCTTATTTGGTATGTATAAATTTCAGTAAGTATGAATTTTAAGTTGTTTTCCTATTTCTTCTCATATGCATCTTTCTTTTTTTTCTGGAATTTCACTTCACATTTATCACAAACCTGTATGTCTTCGATATCCCAAGACAGGAATCAATCCCATAACAATCAGATTTATTAAAAATAGCAAGTATTTATTCTAAACAGCAATGGGGTGATGAGTTTCTGTTTCCTGAGAAACAGACACTCTTAAACTCAGATCTCAATTGTAACCTGAACTGTGATCAGAAAATATGATATTATAGCCAAAAATTAAATCAATAATCTGTAATCAATGTGAATTGATTTTCAGTATATAAACAATATAAACATATTTCTCAGGATTTATAAACTTAAATCTTGCAAAACCAACTTTAGTTGTGCTACACACAAACGCTATACAGCTCTAACGCTATACACAAACACTATATAGCTCTACAGACATACTGTGTTTGTCAACAACGTCTCATTTCATGAAACATCAACCACAAGTCAACCACCGGCCTAATGAAACCAAGCTCTGCTAACACACTGTTATAATTCATTAAACAGCATTAGGGGTTGTGCTGGCCTGCTTTCCTGCAACTTTGTAAACAGGCACAGACAACACAATATGCCTTAGTGATTTCATTACTTTTTCAAAGAGTGGAATATAAATTAATTAAAAGAGGAAAGAAAATGTGGTCCTTTAGTTGTTAACAGGAAGAATTATACAGAGTTTTCCTGTTTGCCAAGTGAGGCAATGGCAGAAATGCTGAAGAAGTTTTACAGGTGCATGTGGGTTTGTGTAAAAAAAATCAACCGGATATTTAATAAAACATTTCCTTTTGTGTTCTGAAGAAGAAAGAAAGACACACGGGTTTTTGGAAAGAAGTAAGGTTGATTAAATGAATTTTCACTGTCAGGTAAACTACTGCTTTAAGGTTTATGCTGCCCTCTGTATATGCTATTATATAATGAGGAGTATCAAACATAAATAATCGCTCTGCTCAAAACTGTGTCTGTTGTCCATAGCAAAGCATTTTGACATTAAAATTGAAGGAGCCTCATGGTTTCTGGTATGTTTGGTGCTGGTTTGGTCATAGTACAGTGAGTGCCAGGGTCTGGCATTGTGCCCAGCTCTAATTTAAATTTACAACTTCTCTTTCTCTCCATTTCTCTGGATCTGCCACTTCTTTTTATTCAAATTCAGATTTGGTTAGAGGAACCTGTTCAGCTGTAAATCATGAGAATGCTACCTGCTAACCTGTGACTGGAGTAAATCCTATCAGATATTGAATCATTACTGATGCTATAGGGTCTATAGAGAAAACTAGCCAATATTAAGAAAAGGCACACAGCTCAGGTGGACCCATGGCTGATTCTCTGTTGCAGTTAGACACGTTTTGTTTTGTTTGTTTTTGGTATTGATCACTCAGTTAGAGATTTGCTGTCTTCATTTGAAGTGGGCATTGTGGGAATGTGGAGATTGTTGCTACACTGAAATAGATATTACTTCTTGCATCAAGACATGCATCTTGCTGCCTACAGAATATTAAGATCACAGAAATTCAGGACTGATGAAAAAGCCAACATGGGTTTTACATCAGCAGAAGTCTGTAGAATTAAATAGTTAAACTAATTTGATAATGTTTTCAGGAAACACCTTGTGTTACAGAAATAAATAAATGAAATGACCTAGTTCAGTCATGATGTGCTCTGGAGGTGCCGACTGATAGGTCTAAGTCTTGCAATCCACCAGCCAATCAGCTGGCATGTCAGTGTGATTCATACTGATTGGCTTTTGGTGTACTTTGCAGCCAATGATGAAAGCCTTTTCTACCTCTATGTTAGTTTTTCCCCATTATGTCAATTTGTCAATGAATTTGAACATGCCAGGAATTTGTCTTGACTGGATTTGCTTTTCAGAACTGGCTCCCAGGGTAATTTATTGTCAATGTTTGAAGTTTCCTCACGTTCACACAGGTGTTCATGCAGAGTAACAACAGCTGTTTCTTCACATTAAGTATGAAAATGTTCCACTAACATTAGACAGCAATATGGCCTAATGTTATATTTGAACACTACATCTAGTGTGTTATTGTGTGAAACCCATCAAACTGTTTTCAGCAGTGATTTTATTATTTATTATATGGTGCAATATATAATAATCATAATAATATAGTGCAATAAGACACAATTTTTGAGTGTGGCCTAACTGTACACATATTGTAGGCCTCTATAGTAGTAATACTTCTGTAAATATGTATACCAATAAAGAAAGATTAGTAATAATAAGAAGAAATGCTGTTTCTTTTTAGAAGATATTTAAGATTAAGATAAATTAAGATATTTAAATGAATGAATTAAAACTACATTTTGGATATTGATGTCAATGTTAGTACAAGAAAAGGTTCCAATAGTGATTCTGTTGATTGATTTGATTTCCACAGGCATTGTCTGTATGTACAGATGACTCATGCACTCAGAAACATTGACGTTCCACCTGAGCAACTAATTAGAAAAAACTAAATGAATCTTAACAGCACAGCAGCTGCTGAGTCAAATTCTGAAGGCATCCAAACTGAACAAAATAAATGAAAGGAGACAAAATATGCCACTGGTGATTTTCTTTTTATATGCTGTGCATGTAATAGCCCAGCTTCCTGGCATTGCATTTGTTTTCTGTCTGTCAGAAAATTATTACACTTATCACTTTTATAATCACCAATATAAACTTTTTCTAAAATGTGATCATATAGTGTCACTCATCTACCGAATTTAAGGTTTGGAATTGAAAAAGAAAACATTTTATGCACCAGGGACAATACATGTGAGCCTGAACACAACAGAGCATATAAACTAAGTGTATTTTCAGCAGAATTGAGGCCAAAGACCAGAGAAAGTGAGAACATGGTTGCTCTACACCAAATCTCTCTCCAGAGATCCACAATGCACTTCTGTTGACTGGAGCGTTCCTTTGCCACGTCAAACAGACATTTATGAGCTGAGAAACAAGACAAGCCCTGAGGGGCAGTAGATTGAACTGGGATAAACAGCGCTGGGTTTGTTCTGTTTTACGATGTTTCTGGTTGAAGATGTTGCGCTGTGGCAGACGTCACAAAATACTTTAAAGTTCAGATTCTGGTTTCATGACAGGAGGGGGGGGGGTTGACCCCTGCACCCGGCTTCCTGACATTTGCACAAGCCAAACTCAGGTTTATTTTCTCTTTATTGTTGTTGCTTTCTCCCTTGAATTTGAATGTTTTCTTTCCTCTGCAGTTTCTCAAGCAGCAAAGTTGTAATGTAATAAAAAGTGGTTAAATGCATTTGGAAAGCCTGTATATAAACAATTCTCAAGAAACAAAAGTCAATACACTGCAAAGTTTATGCTCGAGTTATTTAAGAAACAGCAGTAGTTCCACACAGTATTTGGACAAATAAGCCAAAATCTAATTTTATTACATTGTTTACAAAACCAAGCAGTATCTGAAAACAAATTATTGGTTTTTCAGAACTGACTTTTCCTGAGCCATTTCTTGCAATTACTTTCACCCACCTTGTAATTTTAACATTTAATTTTAACAACGTTCAACATTGTGCTTTTGGCAGACGTTTTTATCCAAAGCCACATACAGGGCATTCAAGTCACTTTTATAGTGTTTCCCCTGGGAATCGAACCCACAACTTTGCGCTGCTAAAGCAATGCTCTATCAGTTGAGCTACAGAAGGTGAGAAAAACCTGCAGGAAGTGTTGAACCAGAAAGTGTCAAAATACTTTCTCTGTTATTCTATAACAGTTATTCCTCTGTTATTTAAAACTTTGTAGTGAAATGTTTTGCTTGGAGTCACTGTAAACAGTATAACAGTATGCTATCTACAGCTATGATATAAACTTCTTGTACCCTAAAGGCATCAGATATATAAACATAAGGGTCAGAATTGTCTAGTGAAAACAATCAGGACATAATCATCTTAAGCACACATCATCTTTCACACACCTCAACACGAGACGCTTTCCAATTAATCTCAGTCACAATGTAATTTGCAGGCTGCCATCATTTCTTTTCAAAACAACCATCAGTCTCTCTAATCAGTTTTGCCACTGAGCCTGAATTATCAATTGTGAGCGTGACACAGACTTAATCTGCATATTTGTAATCAAGACCTCTGCATGAGGCCCAGGTGTCCCCTTTCATTTCTCAATGCATTTGTCTCATGTTATGGACTCCCTCTCCCAGCAGAACGACACATATTGCCAGAAATCATAAACAAGGTTAATATTCACAGAAGAATCATCTACAGCGATAGACAATAACCTCCAGTGCCCGCTGCCTTTATTTGTTCTGTTTCCTTTTGTTTTTGCTTTGCTATCTGCAGAGATCCTAACCAATCACAAAGACACACAAACACATGCATTTCATAAACCAAACAAGGATTCTCTTGTGTTGATTATGCACTCAGCGATTACATAGACAATATACTGCAGGAGGCCAACATCTACATCGGCAGTGTTTGGAAACTGTGTACTGAAAAGCACCCCCCAGTATTCTATTTTACAAACTCAATGGTTCCCATAATTCTGCAGCATGGCAGAAATGGATCCATTAAGGATCTCAAACATGGAATCCAGCCTGAACTCTCAGGTCCTCTTCTGGACTTCCTGATTAAGGCAATAAAAACTGGGAATGAGGCTTTAAGTGGAATGTTAAGAATGGGTGGAGACTAAGAGGTGGAGGATATTTATATTATATATATAATATATATATTTATATTATATATAATATATTATTATATATTTACCACTGATCTCCAGCCATTCCTTTCCCTATTATAACGGTTTCTACGCCCCAGATTTGATGCTGACTGGTTTACAAGTTGTCTAGCCACACAGCGTTTTCAGTGTCATTTAGTGCCTTGCAGAAAGACTCTTCATGGGTGGATATCTTATTCTACCTACGACATAAAGAGAGTGATGAAAGATTAATGAACTTTCCATTAATAGATTTCCCCCAGTTCTGAAAACACTGATGTTACATTTTTAAAATGTATGCATTAGGGAAATGCTTGATAATTGAGCCCTCCGTTTAGCTGCATAGCTGGAGTATGACGACGTTCACTGTATTATTGCAACAGTCTGGGAAGAGAATGGTGTTACATAATGTATGATTCACAAGGACTGCAGCTGAAGCTCAGAGCTGCTTTAAAAGAGACGTGAGAACAAAGAGTTCATTTCTCTGGTCATTCTTCAAAAGGTGACCTGTGCATATTGCAGCATTCTCAAGTCAATGAATGTTTTGATTTCAGTAGTCATGTGACTTAATTGACACTGTTGTTGGCCATAGCAATACAGAGCACACTTTAAAAGCAAACTAACAGAAACTGGCAGAACACAATCTTATCCTAATAAATATGCATTATAAATAATAAATAAATAAATATGTGCTTTGATAGGAATGTTGTTGTAGGACCAATATGACCAATGGTCACCAACCCCAGACTAAATCAATCATGGGTCATCAGAACATTCTGGTGGACCTGCAGAAATATTTAGTAGAAATATTTATAGAAATATAATATAAACAAATTCATTTTAAGAGAAATTAAATCATATATTATGAATTTTCGTATTGAATTTATAGGCATGGGATGCAAATGTATATGTCTTTCAAAACCTTTAAAATGAACTTATCCCGGAATACATTTTTACAATTATAGACTTATAATATCCGCATATTATAAATACAACCCGCCCACACCTGCAGGTATAATTTAAGAGACCTTCATTACAAGGCAGTGATGACACATCCCCCACATGTCTGTGACCTCATCACTGTTTTAGACTGTCTTGAATTTGATCTTTAGACTGCAGACTGTTTAGCCAACATTTGGTTAGATTAAGTTAGAGCACAAACACAAATATAGACTGCTGGCTTTATCCTCTCTTCACCCTGTTTTGAACCCTGCCTTCATTATTTAAAGGCACATATAATAACACGTCTGCATGCTGATGAAAGGCAGGGTAAGATAAGCAGGACATAGTTAAAAAAGTAATATCAGAGGGTACTGGAGGCAGTCTGTTTTTTGTGTGCTAATTTGAACACTTGAGAGGACAAAGCAGCAGTACAGAACATTGAGAACTTGTGGAGAGGGGTTGCAGAACTGTATGAACCACATGACCTCCACTCAAATGAACTTGGTGACAGTGTGCATATGGCCAAATCCATTCAACAGTATCAAACACACACACCACAGAGTCATTGTACAACAGTACTGCAACTGTTTTAATTCCAAACAGACATATTCACAACTTTGAATATACAAAACACAAGGAAAGTGGATCATTCAGAAAATGTCTTTACATACTGAGAACTCAGTCATTCAAAAGCAGGTGTTCTGTTTAGCAAAGACCTTCTTAAACACTGTCAAATTAAAATATTTTTTTGCTAGATTGATTGCAGGAATACATTTACTGTTAATTCTCCTTTTTAATTTTTCTTGCTTTTTTCTATTCTTGTTTAACTGAGTGAGAAACTCAGATTCTAATTCTAAACAGTTCCAATTCTGAACAGTTCCAAGTTTAAGTTCACCGTCCAAATGATTCAACTGAGCCTTAAATCAAATACGATTATTTTGATAACTCAATTGCATTATTCATTAGGAAAAACAGACGCAAAGGCTGATTCATTCATGAGCTGGGACTCGCAGGATCTGATTCTAAACAGCCAACAGAAACATCAGACACATGACATGACTGCTGAAGTATTATCAATGGGTCTGAGGTCAGATGAAGATCTCATGTTGTGTCCAGCTGTACAGCTGCAGGGGTCACTGTCTTCTCCAACATCTCAGATTACATCGTCCTTCATCCAGCTGAGGTCAACACAAAAACATCATGAACCCTGCTGATAACAACTATCAGATCATGTGATATGAGTCTCCAATACAATAGAAGCAAAGTTGACAAATGTTCACCAAACAAGCAGGAACCCAGTGTGCCTGTAGCATGTGATACATTTTTGATAAGTTGTGAAAGACTAGGGCCTAAACAAACCTTTGCTTAAACCTTCTAATCTAATCTGCAGCAAAATGGGCATCAATGACTGCCTCACACTTAACAGCAAAATGTTAAGTCAATTATTTTATCACCATAATAGTTTTTAAACACTTTTTGATCTTTCTTATCACATAGGTGCTGCCAGCCACACCTGTGGCCACTTAAAAAAAGTCATTCACAGTTTCTTTATCTTGCCCTTTAAATTATCCTTGTTATGTTGATATGTGTTATAGAACTAAACATGTCCTGCTTTTGGCCTAGAGGCAGTAAATGTATGAATAGGACTGCTGTAGTTAAGTTCCATTATCGCTGACACAGTCATGTGACAACATATTAACACATCATGTGACAGGTTGCCAACCTGATTTAACCGAGTTTAATCAACAATTATTATGCAAATTAATAATAACAAGCATAACAATTGTTAGAATCAAGTTAGATTTGTGTAGACCATATAGGCTACTCTAGGATTTATTTAACAAGGAATTGGTTTTGGCAGTTCTGAATATTATGTTGGAAGATGTTGGAAGAGGCTAGAGGATGCAGTGGGGAGGATGCGAGAGGTCATTGATTATTTTTATTCTGTGTTATAAGTGGGGACACTCTGCGATCTGCAAATCACAATTTGGCGGTCAGGTAAATCATAATTTGCTATAAATTACACATCTGCTCTGTAGTAAAGAAATTATTAAAAGTACTTTTATTGTTTGAGTTTACAAGAACTACTCCAATCTTGCTGGAATTGGAATATTGCTTTGAAAATTGTCTGACCTGTAAGTCCTGTGAGTCCCTGGCTTAAGAAGTCCTGTTGCAGAGAAGACAAACAGAGGGCTGACTGAAGTCTTTGCTTTCTGAAGCTTTAGCTCATGATATGCTGAAGTTTCATTGGCTCTGGAAGTAAACTAAATACTCACTGCTGTTGTTATTAGTGGAAATACTATTATTATTAATCAATACAGTTTATTTTACACAATAATGTATAAATTGTGTAAATAATATTTTTTATTAATTATTTACTTAAAATGTATTTATGTTTATTGTGTACGAGTCTTTAACTAAAGCGTATTGCAAGCAGTGGTTATAATGTTAGGAAAGACAAACAAACTCAAAGTAGATGAGTTGTGTAACAGATTCTGAATTAATCACATAAAAAATGTATGAAGGTTTTCAGGCAGAATCTAAAATTACCATCATTTGGCAATATTTTAAAAGTTCAATTACATCAACTTGCAGTGTGTTGTTTCTGTTTTTAACAAGCCAAAACAGGCACTGATATTAGTTTTGACCAAATATTTTTTTATAATTGTTGTACTTCACCTCTAAGTAAAGAATTCTTAATCTCACAAAACAATTATTCACAGATAATCTTTGATAAACATTTAACCAGCCACTTATCCGTGCTTATTCATTGTTTCACGGAAATTCCTCTGCTTAAGGAATATATAAATACATTTTTACAGAGGTGCATAAACAAGTATTTCAAAATCATTTGACAACTCAAAATAAGCAGTAGAAGCTAATTGTTTAAGATTCTGGGTGTGTGATACAAATGTCACAAGTTTAACATTCCAAGCACAGTTGCAAAATTGTATAATTATCACATCTTTGAGCAAAACACTTAACACATGAGTGTTCTCTTTAATTTAGTAAATTGCTTTGGGACATAGATGTCTAACAAGCAAACAGGCTCACTTTACAGTGTTTATATATATATTTCAGCTCTCAGCTCAAGTAAAAAACGTTGTTTGCTGTCATGGCAGCTCTCTGTTTCATGAACTCTCCTTGACTTGTCTTTACTTTCCCATTAGACATGCTTTTAAAACTCTTAAAATGCTTAATTCAAACTGCATTCAGTGCTATAAATGCCAGCTTGTCTGTTTTAGCACCATATTATTATAGGTCCAACATTCAAAGTGCTAAACTGCATCTGCCGGCCAAAAATAAATGTTTTAATGCATTTTCTGTAAAGACAGATGCCCTTTTAGTTTATTAGCATAATGGACTCGTGCATAAGGGGGTAGTTTTATACACTGACGGATGCATTTTTATAAATAACATTTGTGTATTACTTGGAGTGGTTGATGACTAAGCATTTTCACAAAATAATATTTTATGTTAAATAATTTATGAATTAATGAGCCTCTGTATAATGTATACATTGGAAATAAAATATGAATCTATGGGGGATATATCCACAGCTGTAATAGAATAAATTAATGAATAAATGATAAATCACTTTCAAAAATACTTAGCCACCACTAGTTTTACTCTTCATCCAGACGCATGTTATGGTAAATGTTGTTACCTACCAAGCTTAAACTTAACCTACCAAGTTAAAAAAGTTTAACTTATAAATTTAGAAAAGATTGACATTTTGTGCACACACCTATTACTAGGCCCTAATATTGACAATAATAATTATTGCTATATGCATGCCTGTACTAGTCACACATCTTTACATGATAGGAATTTGTCGAGAGTTTTACCAAGCTTAAACTTTGGAATGCTCCAAAATGCATAATTATTTCCCATGAGCTTATGTTTACTATCTGCCATATTCACAAACAGTTGAATGGAGGTCAATGGAATGAAAAGTATAGAGTGACCACACCTTTAATACGGTTTACAAGAATTGTAAAAATATGCTTCATTTAAATCACTAAAAACCTTTATATATTTATACACACACACACACACTTATATTCACACACATATGTATATAGAGGCCACAACATCTGTGTTGTTTCTACAGCACTTCCTTTCTAAGCAGGAGAAATTGCTCAATAAAAATTGCTCGACTCATGTTCTACTCTAGTCAGTTTGGTTCTCGGCAGCACATTAAGCCTGACACTTTTTGGAACTACTTTTGCTACTTTTTGCTACTTTTACTTTTGTTTTTAGTTTTACTTTAAAATGTACTGTACATTTGTCAAAATGAACAATCACAGTAATGAAACCGTTGCACCGTTAACTAATGCCACAATCGTGCCATTGTACTGAATATCAGCACAGCTGTGATTACCTCACAGTCATGCCGGTATTCTTGACATCAGTATTCATACTGCTGTGATATTTCGTATAATACATAAAACTATTACAATCATTCATCATTTTTTTATTACATTACAACATGGCAACAATTTGTTAATGACTGATAGTATTTAATGTGGACACTCTTTTTCTTGTGCTACATCAATTGGCTCAGTTTGGACTGTGTTGTCCCAGATAACACTTAGCTGAAGATCTCAGTATGTCAGTATGAGTAAGTATGAGAAGACGGCTCTGCTGTCAGACTGCTGTGTGAAAAAGTGAAATCTTCCTCTTCCTTTTGCCTTTGTTGTTGTGCCTCTTGTGGCAGGATCACTGGACTCTTTGAAGAAGAGTAAATCACTTCAAAATCTTCTAGTTTATTTACATTTTGGTTGCAACGTTAGTCCTTACTTAACCTCTAATGCCTTTAAAAATATTTCAATCACAAGTCACTAAATCGTAATTAGTTCTGTAAACAGTTTTTGTCAGAGTAGTGCCATATTTCATTTTTTTTGATGGGAATGAAAAGGAGGCTGTGAGAAACAGATGTACGGTGTGTTCAATGGATTATGTTTGATGAAACTTCAGTGCAAAAAAGATTAGTAGACTAGAACTGAAAGTTTTGAATAAGCCTTTATACAGCTTTATATGCAATTATACAGAAAGTACAGTAATTGTAATCTCTCACAGCCTCTTTTTCATACGTGTTCAATTCAACATGCTGTCCACCCTGACTAACGTCTATTTATCCTGTTGTTTTAGCATGGATAATTATAAAAAGTAGTGCAATAATAAATATGTAAATTAGACGATGAGTCATTTTCCAACTGTTCAAGATCAAGCAGCACAGAATGTTAAGAGGAGTTGTTATTGACACATAGGACATGACTGGCTTATATTGAAATCCCATCTTTAACTACAGCTATAGTTTTAACAACAGATACAAATAAAGGTACATTTTGCTATAATTTCATGTCCTGGAACTGTTATTTCTTAACTAGTGACAATATGACATTGTTTGACAACATGACATACAATGGCATACAGTGTAAGACACAATTAAACAATTGTCCTTTTTCAAAACACTGTGTTATTAAAGCCCTGGCCTGTACCCAGAAATAACACTGTCACACGGAGATACTGTTGAGGAGCCGTTTATATTGTGAGGTAGCCCTGTGTGTTATCCCCTGAATCATGTCTGGTTCGCAGGAAGAAAAAAACAGCAGTCAGGCAACTGCCGGTACCCTCCACGATCGCTGGTGGGCCTGACAAAAGCCCTCTGAAATGTACGACTTATCAAGCCCATGTATTCGGGTTACAGAATGTTTTAAAACAATACAGAGCAGTAGTGGTAACCAGAGACCAGGAAGCAGAGTATAAGAAACAAAGTAGCTCACTCTCACTAAAGTGGTTATTTCTAGGGCACATCCCCAGACACACAGCACGAACCCATTCATTGCCATCCAGACACTGAATCCCATTACAAGCTAAAATAGTGAAGATTAGGGCTTGGAAAGTTGGCTGTGGATTAGAGAGAAAGGGCCAAAGGCGATTCCTTTTATATTATACACAAAGAGTAAAGAAAAAACTATATCAAATATACATCACTTAACACGGAGTGAGGCTGGTATAGAGGCCACTGCTGAGAAGACTTACAGACTGTTTTCATCATCACTCTAAGTTAAATATTCTCAGTGAGTGTGGCGGTAAGGCCTGAAGGCTTTCGACATGTTATAGCGGTGCGACGTACAGACTCTGCTGCTGTGCATTCTTGTTGTTGCAGTGATTACCACAGTCAAACGCTTGGGGCTCAAAGAGTGTTTTAGCACAGGTTAAAAGATTATTACACACAAACACCCGACATTTTAAACAATTTATGACTGGTGACATGAGCAAAACAATAATGTGTCACAGTTTTATTTTTTAAATAGATTATAATTGGTAACACTTTACAAAAAGGTTGTATTTATTAACATTAGTTTATATATCAGGTAACATAGACTAACTGACAATAACCAATTCTCATTTTTATCTGTTAACGTTAGGCAATGCACAAAGACTCACATAAACAGTTGTATTTGCATAAAGTAACATTAACAAAGATTAAAACTATATTGATTACTGTTAGTTCAGACTGGGTAATGTATTTACTAACATTAAAAAATACAACCTTATTGTAAAGTGTTGACAAAATTTGTGTGAAACAATGTCAAATTCATGTAAAATAACACCAACATATACACAAAAATGGAACTATTATAAACTTATACTGTACCATTAGAACCTGAAACTAGAGTTATATAACACTAACTGTTGTATAACCTATAAAAACACCTATTTTGGTGGTTATTGCTGTTAAAAATAGATAAATCAGGGCTTTCATACTCCTGCTTGCTTTTGTCTGAGGTACAACAGCTGTGTCAGCAGAAGCACACACAAGCTCCCTCTCAAAGCTTCAACTCGTAATATCACTTACTGTATTGCAAGTGTAGAAGCATCACAGCCTCTTCAGTGGGATGGATTAACCACACAATATTATACACTAAATGCTCTACTATACATGCTCAGCTAAACACTATATGCTTACTATACATTACATGCTGTACTTTACATTATAGACTTTATTTTACACTATATGCTTTACTATACATTAAATTATTTGCTATACATTATATACTTTATTTTACACTATATGCTTTACTATACATTAAATTATTTGCTATACATTATATACTTTATTTTACACTATATGCTTTACTATACATAACATGCTTTACTTTACATTACATTCCTTACTATAAATTATATGATTTCTGAGTTCCACCAACAAGAATGTTCAGGTAAAAACCCTCTGAGCTCCTGTTGTGGAAAAGATCCTTTTACTAAAGCAGGTTTTTAACCTGTCATCAGTCTAAAGAAACTGACCCCCCCAAAAAATCCATCATTACGCTGGTACTGTGCCCACCAAGTATGTGTGGGTGCTCAGTGTTTGTCCTACAGGCTGTCACAATACTGCCCTTCCTGCTAAAACACATATGCTCACTAGATTGAATATGTAAAAAGCCTGCTCTTCTTCTCTACCCCAATAGCTTCTTCAGATAATGTTCTCTGTAACTTCAGATAGAGAGACAGAGTGTGTGTGTGTGTGTGTGTGTGTGTGTGTGTGTGTGTGTGTGTGTGCGTGTGAGAAAGAGAGAAAAGACTTTGATGTCATTTAAAAGGCTGCGCAGGTTACAAAGGTATTTCCAAAAAAAGTTGAAGATCAGGCATAAATAACATTGCGTTCTAAACGCCCTTTTACCAAAAACTGTCATGCAAACAATGAGCAATTTGTATTTTGATATTTTTCTGTCCTTCTGATATCAATTTCACTTTTAGTTACAGCCAACCACAAAAACACAAGATGCCCCTTTTATAAGACATATCACATGCGTTGTGACTCTTTGTTTGTTGAGGCACATAGAAACATAATTAAGGATCTATCCAATGATAACATCATAATAGAACTATTGTGTCACAATAGAAGCTAAGTTTTGCACAGTTTCAGCTGTTGTTCTGGGAACAGTATAGCAGGAGAGAGATCAGATATAACTGACCTTGGATTGTCTACTTTGTTTTGTGCACTCTAGTTATTATATCACCACATATATATATATAGTGTGCTGAGCATGTGAATTTTCTGTAGGCATAAAAACCTGGTTATTTCACCATAATCTTTTTAAACTGTCTGTTTAAAAGTTAATTAAATTATCTTTCCTCTAGTCAGAGGAGGACTGAACCCATGACCTTAGCGTTGCAAGCTTTTCATGGGCATCACTGGAACACAATGGAGCACTGCTTAGCAAACAGCTATCTTAGACACAGCCTTCTTTTCAATGTTAGCACTCTTCTATACTGTAAAATATTATAAATTATATACAATTAATTATGGTGCCATCTTGAAGTTATTTTAGTTACTGTTTTGAATTTGTTTGTGTTATAAAGCCTGTTTAGCAACATTCAAGCTCACAAACCTTTGCACTTACTCCGTTGAGCCATGTCAGGTCATGTTAGGGTAAGTGTTAACATGACTGGTATGCAACAGAGCATGCTGTCAGCAAAGCTGTATTCCTTAATGTAATGTGCTTAACTCCACATTTTCCAGTGTGACCATTAAACAAGATTAAATAAGAACTGCAGCTGTTAACCTATGCATTTGTGCTCACCATCGCATAATGTATTTTCACATGCTTTTAAACTGGCAGCATATAGTATATACTGTGTAGTATTCAGCATTCACTAGTATTCCATTCATAGCCTCAGATCACATTCAAAACATTAAATACAAGCACATGTCTGTTTATCAGTCCCTGATCTGCCCTATTTACTGAGCTGTGTCTCAATAAGAATACTGTTACAGAATGTGTGGCTGATTGTTAAGAATGATTTTATTATGTTATGTTACAGTTTTTTCCAAATTCCAAGCATATTCAGAAGAAAGAGCATCTTTCATCTGTTTTCGTCAACAGCCTTTTTGTTTAATGCACAATGAATACAGTCCACTGATTCTGAAAAGATTTCCTTGTGTCCTCTGAGCCAATGGGAAAACCATGGCAAATTCCCAGCCAGCCTTATCTTCACAATCATCCCGCAGAGAATCTAATATGGGTCATGATGCCATTGTCCCAGCATCTGACACACTCTGGCTTCTCCAGTTACACTCCATCTTTCTCTCTCGTTCTCCCTCCCTCTCTTTCATAGCCACCTACCAGTCTCTATTGTGGACCAGATTTAAGCTGCAGTGGCCCAGAGGATCATGTCATGGCTTGTTACTATCTCTCCGGCTCTGTTGTGAAACGAAGTCTTGGCAGATGCAATCTTTACTTCCAAGATCTAATGTATTCCCACTCAATAAGCATTTCACAGAGTTGAATTGAAGTTCATGCTTTGCAAAAGAGATCCTTTAGGTTTTCTGACTGCTAACACCGTTTTATGTTCTCCACAACTTTCCAAGGCAATTTTTATACTCAGAGTTTCCCCAACCATCGCTGAGGAGACAATGTATCTCTCATTTATGTTACGCTTGTGTACCGACTTTGTTTCAGACATTCCTACCAATATAATGTTTTACTTTAAATGCTGTATTTTCTTACAATTTCATTACAAAAATGAAAATTAAAGCATACAGCGCTAAAAAGTACAAACAAAATAGTATTACATATGCAGAATCATCTGGCCTTAAAAGAATTTAATGGTTAATATTGAGTTTATATTGAATTATGAATAACAGACTTTGTCATCCAGAGAAATAGATCTGAGGATATCTCTGTCATGGCAGACGTATGTGTTTGTACACTCGCAGCGTACACGACCGTTCTGTTGACCTGGAGAGCTTAATTACAAACTACATCAGATGCAGAGAATCCAAATCAGTTATACATTCAACCGCTTTCTGAATTTGCAGAGCATGACAACAAACTACTTGCAAATAATAAATATAAGGTACCTCAGGAAGTATTTTCCTATAATTATCCATAAAATATAAGCTTATGCGATAAATAATCTGGGGGCTTTCGTAACCCATGGAACTGAGATCACAGGGTCCTCTATCAAATAGGTTCTCATGAATATTTAATCACAGGATAGGTTGTGAGTGGAAGCAGAGCACTGAAATTAGCATATTCAGAGCAGGCAGTATGCTAATTACACCTCTCACAGAGGTCAGCGGAGAGAGAAGTCAATGCATATGCATGTCTGCATCTAAAACATTTGACTAAGACTCTCTGTTGACATATGGCTGAAGAAAACACACTATATTTGAACCAGTCTATCACTGAAAACTAGAGGCTAAAATATATATAGGCTTTATGGGTTAATCAGTCCATAGCTTGTTTGTAGTATTTAATGTTTTTGAAAAAATATTGGGGTGTCGCAAAACCAGTGGCAGTAATTGTTAAATTGCAAATAATGTTTTTGTTATTATTTCTGCATTATATCTTTACATAACTTTATGTTCATGCTATGTGTAGCCTATATGAATGTAAGACTTATTTGTTGGTTAACTTTGTATTGTAAATTTCTTTTTTATAATTACAAAACATTTCATGAGACATTATTGCTTATTTAAAAACAATACTGAATTTTATATGTGCCTTATTTATTTTTAAAAACTATTTACCAATTAATCACATAAATTGTTATACTTCTAGTGAAAACACCATAAATTAACATTTAAATAAAAGTATTTTATCTAAGCAATGCACAATACTGTAGCTAATGATTCTCAAAATACATGCTTACAATGCTTACAAATACACAGTATGCAATCATGTGACTACTTGGAGAAAAAATGAGGAGATATAAATATTGCCTGTTGGGAATTAGCAGAGATTTTGAGGGAAAGATCTCACTTTAATGCTTTCATTCCCCCAGGCCATCTAAATACTCTCTCCATCTCTTCTTGTCTGCGTGGTCACCATCTGCTCCATTTGCATGACTGGCATCTCTGACTGAGTAACCATGACAACTGCACAAAGCAGTTTCTCAGTGGCCTTAGCAATGAGTGTTGAAATAGTTAACAATGAGACTGAATGTGGAAGGTTAGCGATATTTATGCTCACAAGAGCAGTCTGAGAAACGTAACACAAACATTACATATCATTGTGTCGCTACTTTCTGTCAACACAATGCTGTCACCTGATCTTATCTGTTTGTTTATCTTAGACCAAAGACCACAGATTCAATGTGTTCTTTGTCAGTTTATTGTGGCTTGTAACCTTTGCATTCTTATATACATACACTACCAGGCAATATAGGCACACCCATTATAAACGTTTATAAGGTTTTATTATAAACTATTATAAACCTTTTTTTTTACAGTTGAAAGTAATAAAATCTGATATTAACAAGAAAAAAAGTATGGGAAGTATGAAAATCACAAAGCAAAAACTAAATAAATCAAAACTATCCTAAATATGCCTTTTTCAAATGAAGCCACCTTTTTCTTTTTCCTGCCCATTAAATGTGCAATAATGTTGTGCAGAAATTAATATGTAGTGTTTAATTTATTCCCCAGAGTCATTTTTAGCATTTTACCATAAAACTTTAAGGTCAGAACAAGCATAAATTCAGTCAACTGCATCCAGTTTTGTGACTGGTAGCGTATGCTTACAATAAACACTTGCTCTTATGTAACATGACAAAGATGTCTTGTAATACTGAAAATGCAGCATAGTATAAAAATTGAAACAAAACACCTTCATCTAGAGGCCATAATACTAACAGTGATATCCCAGAAGTCTCTTCTGCTTACTCTGTAACTTCAAGTTCCGCACACAGCCGCAGGATAAGGGCAGAGGTGGCAGTAGGCCAAGGGCACTTGCCAGGGCCCAGACTGAGCGCCAGGACATACTCAAGCCCAGACGTTCTCCGGCCATTCACACCCCTGTGGGGCCTCCCAGACTCCCCACCCACCTGCTACCTCCTCCTGCAGCTGCTATTTCTGTAAAACAGAGGCTGTACACTGGTGGTCCCCTCTCACTCAATCACTCACACACAGCTGCAATAGAGAGACCAGGCACTGAGAGGCACCGGGGCCCACTTCAGGGAATCCAAGATTCATGGTCACTGGATACTCCCAAGAGATACATTGATTGTCTGGGATTTGCGGGTTATACAGTGAACCGTCTGCCTGTGTGCTGTAACGCATCAATACGACAGCTTCTTCATCAGGGCAGGGTACAAAATTAACATTTATCAGCCATATTTCTTTTTATTCAATAATACTTTATATTAAGTTTATATTCATTAACATTAATTGATGCATTAGCTAACATGAACTAACAATAAACAAAAATATATTTAAAATATATATTTATGTATATTTAATACATACTTATTTTATATAAGACATTATCTTTATTAATGTTAGTCAAAGCATATTGTTAATTTACTGCTCATTAACTTGTTAACAAATTTTAAGTTTTAGCAAATGCTGATAACAGCTAAGATTTATACATTTTGTAAAAATACTGTCAATTGTTAGTTCTTGTTAATAAAGGTTGTTAACAAAAAAACCTTGTTGCAAAGTGTTCCCACAATTTGTTACTTATTAAAATATACAGGGAGTATTTTATAGTTTTAATATATATATATATATATAGTTTTTTTTTTCATTTTTTGTTTGTCTTTATGACTTTGACTTAATTCACATATATCACTGGGGGTTCAATTATTTTACAATTAATCTTAAACTTACTGTGTATTACGCTGCAGTCACTTATGAAATTATCATCCACTGGCCAATAACTGGTGCTTGGCAAGTGTGAATGTGGACCCCTGGTGATATTGTGTTATGTCACAGATATTAGACAATTTTGGATGTAAAATAACTTTCACACTTTTACCCCGCTGTATATGTGTAACAGCACCTAATTCATAAAAACAAGCTAATGTAACAATGTTAAAATCAAAACCCCCTATCCCAGATTAAAGTACAGATATATTTGCATTTATAGTATAATATGCTATTAAATATTTCATATAGGCTTTAAGATGATGTCACTGAGGCTGTAAGCAATGTGGCTTTGTGGAACTACAAAATATTGCTCTGTTTATCTGAGCAGCAGCCAGACAAAGCAACACTGGCAGTAGGTTTGGGGCGCAGCACATCTATTTCTTCAGCCAATAGCAGTTGGGGTTCTTCAGGAAACCAGCTGCAGCTTCAGATAAGCTCAGTTTGTATTGACCTGCCAAAACACCATAAACAACAAAAACAAAATCCTCACAATACTGTTTCCAGCGGCACAAATTTCCAGTGCATGTCTGCAAACAAAGTGATGTCCATGTTTACATTTACAACTTTATCTAAAGTGATTTAAAGTGCATTTAAGCAATACATTTTATCAGTACATGTGTTCCCTGGGAATCGAACTCACAACTGTTGCGCTGCTAATGCATTGCTCTACCAAGCTACAGAAATACTTACCAGGCAAATTTCAAATCAAATGTAGCAATAGCCATGAGTCTACACTGCTGTACGGATGTATGGCTTCCTTCTGTGTAAAATGAGAAAGGTAGACAAATCTATGGTAAAACACATTTGCATGAACACACAGGGAAAAGGGATACAGGCCTGTCACATAGAATTAGCAGCGAGGCTAAGGAAAAGCACGCAGCTGGAAGCCAGTTTCAAATGCAACCACTGTTGCATTAATCCACAGTTTAGGAGTGTTAACCTCAAGTCAAACTATGAAAGCCACGTACACTCAACTGATTTGATTGGAGTTGTGCTATCAAATCTTGTCCTCATTTAAATTAGACCAACAGCATGGTGTAATAACTGCTATTTAGATATATGTCTGCCAGCTCTAACTAATAACCACATTTCAGTTTGTACAGCTCTAAACGCAAAAAATGGATGCTTTAATTAAATAAATATCTTGCCATAGCTTTAATAATTAATGACACAACGTACACATGGTATTGTTTTCTCTCTTATTTGGTCAAACATCTGATAATGCACAGACAATATTCTGGTCCCAACATAAGTGGCTGTGTACAGTATGATGCAAACAGATACATTCCAAGGAGCCATTAAGCACTGAACATAAATAACAGTTTGTTTAAAACGAGTAACAGGCTGCTATCAGCACAAATGCAAAATACAAGGACTTCAATTAAACGTCTTTGGCCATGTTTATATTTTGGGTATGGTCAATAAAGACTTGCTCAAATCCTTAGCTTCCCCGGCCGTACGGACACGCAGGTATCCCAGGAGAGACATTGCATGCTGACAGTATTCCTCCACCTGTCTGATCTGCTGGTAGTTAAGCACAGTTCTCCAGGCACTAGCCGCTTGTGTTGCATTTCTGGAGGATACGATGAAGGGTTTTGTGGAGGCGCTTGTTCCAGTTGTCATGTTCGTGGCAAAGATCTCAATGTCGTGATTGGCTGAAAGATTAACGAAGCGATAAACATTCCGAACGGTTTTAACTGGGTTTTCCACCAAGTCCTCGTAACGTACAGTCATGTATTTTCCCTTGAACCAGCTGGGAGGGTTCAGGGCAGTTTGTAGCGTTCTGGACATCCGTTCACAGATAACCTCCATGGCTCCTATGGAGTGATAGTCAGAACCGTCTTTTTTGTTTGCTTTATGATTAGGATCCACAAATGGGACACGACGAAGCTTGGGGTCTCTGCTGCGGACGACTTGCAAATTCTCTCGAATGAGTCCGTGTCTAGATTTAATCCTGGAGTTGGCCACTGCCCTGGGGTCCCGAACTAAGTGAATTACTTTCAAATTTAGAGAGGGGTCTTCCATTAGGGGGCCCAAAACATTTATATCCAAAATACGAACTCCCTTAATAACTATAGTGTTATATTTTAAACATTCTTCCTCCAGAACTTGGAGGTTCTGAGGGGGACATTTTTTACAAACTTTATCGTCCACCATCCCCACCACATCCTTCCTGTAGGACGCACAGAGAGGGTACGAGCAGATTACCTTATTAAGAGTGGCACCAAACAGTCCTAGAGAGGTTATGTTCTTTCCCCCGGGGCTGTTGTAGAGCTGAAAAACTGAGAAATCACACCTGTACAGAGAACTAAGCATGTCCCTGGCAGCCCCTTGGAGGGATACCGCATCCCCAGGGTACAGCTTTTGCCAAATATGCCACATTGGTTCATACAAGAAGAACACATCTGGGTTTTGGTTGAAGAGCTCCCCAAAAAACGAAGACCCGGATCTCCAGGTGGTTAACACATACACAAGCTGCCGTTTTTTCACCTGTGGGGATTTGTAAAGGAAACGGACGTCTGACCTGCTTTGGAAATTCATTCCCTGCATTGGCTGGTTGCATTGCTGAGGCTCTTTAGTCCATTTGTAATTAGCCAGGTTTAACATGGTCAAAGCCACCAGCAAAAAAGATGCAAGAAACATGATTATCCTCTTCCGGCGGAGCACTTTCATGACAATGCCGGGGTTGGCAATTATTTTGGTGTGGTTTCTTGTGCAAGGCTTCTGTTTTCTTCCAAAACCAGCATTCTTTTCCCATGGCGGTGTGAATTTTAGAGGGTAGGGTTTGTTTTTCATTTATGACACAGGAGAGCCAGTGATGTCGAAAATCGAGCTACACTGTATCATATACAGTGATTATGGCATAAAAGAAACCGTGACATCTGCCCCAAGTCCACGTAATCGATTATCGATGAGGCGATGCGTGGGAGACGAGGGGATGCCCGACTCCAAAATAGACTAAACGAAAACAAACTGCAGTGCAATAGGCTGGGATTCATTCGGGTGCAAGACAACGGATGGTGTTCATTTCGTATAATGGCTCAAAAAATCGGTATAAAGCACTTTTAGTTTTGCTTACCGATACAAATCTTCTGGAGAATCATCCCGACGCAGACGTTGTGGTAAAACACTTGCGCTATTATCGGCTCCAGGCCACGGGATGTCATCAAATTGAGATATACCCGCGTGCACGTTCATTTGAATTAAAAACGGATAGTACTCAAAATGTCCATTTTATATATCCGTGATCAAACGAAGCATCTCCGTCAAAATGGTACCCAGCCTCTGCTCTGTTGTCCAGGCGTGAGCTGTAACTAATTGATACAGCACGAATTCAACCGGAGTAGAGGAACACACGTTCCTCCTCTTCTCAGCGCTGATTGGTAAGCAGGGGAGCTGCGAACAATTTACGCACGATACCATTGGTTCGTGGCTACGTCTGTCAAATATCACTAGCCGATCATACCGTTATGGCCACATAGCAACATGATCTTTCTGCTGCTTATTGTCAGGCTATACAATATTCTCAATATCATTTCAAGACTTAGGTTTCTTTATGTAAAGCTGTAATCTTTGATTATGTCCAAGAATTTAAGTAATTTTTAAAGGCTCTCCTAAACCCATCCCCCCAGCCGTCATATCTTTATTAATCTTAATTAATATTTTCTTTCAATTTGTATGGCTGCTGTGTGTTTATAGCAAGATAACGTGTTTCAAGGGCAGTATAAAATAAAAGCATTAAATTATAAAAAATAAAAATTAAACAATAAATAGCAGTAAAAATAAAGAAACATGTTCGAAGTTTCGAATAAGAAAAAAAAGAAATAAGAAAAATATTGACTGAAATCGCTGAAATGTTGTTGTTGATACATAACTAAGTTATATATTGATAGTAACTTTACGCTTCCAGTGTCTGTTTAGATAACGATTCATTTGCAGTTAGTGCCACCTGCTGTTTATTTCGCTCTTAGTCACGCCTCACTTTTACAATTTTTGCACTTTTGCCTTTTACAATTACGTCTCCAACAAGAACAAATTCTCATCAATAAATCATTTTATTTGCTGCATAAAAATTTCTTCTTATTTTACTCTGTATGCAGAACATCTGCACCATGGCTCCAAAACGTATGGAAATAATAATGGTTCAGATCATAACTGAACCAATCCAGTTCTGCATTAGGCAGGAGTTGTGCAGATCTCATGACTCCAATAACAAGAAAACTCCAGAGAAATTGGCTATTTTTGTGAACCAAAAGACCCATTAAAGTGAGATGGGGTCTGTTTTGCAATGTAATTCAGAGTTTTGGCTTATTTTCAAAATCTTTTCATATGTGTACTCTCAGCGTATTACATTAATATCCATGTTGCTTCTTCGCTATGGATTAATTCAAGAGCTTTTAGCCCACCGCTGCCTGGACCCCTTGATAAACAGGAAATGGAGTTTTGTAAAAAGGTTGTTACTATGTGCTTATAGAGTTACTTCTAGTGACTCAACTGATTGAGTCAGCATTTTACTATGTTGGACTTCAATTACATTCTCTTACAAATAACAATTTGGTGGTATTTCAAATTGCATTCGTTTTCTGCATGCCATCTATGACGTATGTAATCTTACTGTTCATATCTACTTTTCATTCCGAAGGTAATTTGAACTGAATTGACTGTTGTTAGCAATGTAATGCATTTAATGCATATCTCAAAAATTCTATGCATCATGATTATCCCTTTGTATAATGTAATAATTCTAAATAAAGATAAGATCAATTCTTAACATGTGGTGACTCTGTATTATGTAGGTATGTATGCTTAAAAACATGAAGGACTGCTCTCAAACTTTAGTCAACTGAAGTTTCTTGTTCCATCTACAGTAAGTTTTACAGTAGTGACATAGTATTCATAAATCAGAAAGTTATTGTTCAGCAAGTGAACCCTCCTGCTGATCTTATTATGAGGTAGGAGGCTATTATAAGCTAATGTGCTGTTCAGATAGAGTGTGGCTCCTGTTATCATGGTGCTTTCATTCTGCTCCTGTATCCAATCAGCCTAGTTATAACACCATTTAAACAGAGTTCATTTTACTTATATCAGTGAGGTCCTTCAAATACTCTGAGCATGAGGGCATGTCTGTGTATTTTGTGTGTAAGTTCACTATGTACAAAGCATAAATTGACGCCAATAAGACACATTGAATAACTCTAAGTGGTTTCTGAAGTTCTAATATGCATGACATGACAGGTTTAGCTGACACAACATTGGGTTGGGCAGTAAATGTTAGCTGCAGAGCTGTCTCAGTTTTAAAAGACGTTATACAGGCCAAAGGTTTCTTAGCTCATCTTGCAACTGTCTTTATGAGCACTTGAGCTCCATACACTGCGGGAGAGGATAGATTGCATTAGAAGATGTAGAAGATTGCAAAACAAATATCTTGATGTTGATCACTGAAGCTAGCATGACTCATTGTAACTATTGCTTATATTCCTACCCTATTATCATTTAAGTGACATAAATATTACTGTTAGAAACAGGCTGAAATTTAACATTTGATGAAAATCTTAGTCAAAGAATTTTAATGTTAAATGCTGAATCAGGTTTGTGGCCAAAGAAAACCTCATCTGCACCTGAACCCATATTTTATAATTGTTTAGTGTTAAAATTTTTGTGTTAGTGTTAGCATAAAATGTAAGTATGTTTGTACTTGTAGTAAAAAATGTTTATCACTAAAACTTTCTCATCAAAATGTTTCTCAGAATATATGAGCTCAGTTCTGGGCAATTCCTGTTGTAATGTTTCGCTGCTACAACAGACAGATGCAAACACAGTTTTAATAGTTTAAAATGAAATTAAAAGTGAATCAATGAACTCTGATACTTGTAGACTAAATGTCTCTTGCCATCATTTTGCTAATGTTTTGTCTTTCAAACAATTCTCAGATGAAGAAGGGGCTTTTGTGAACTGGATCAATAAAGCCTTGGCAAATGACCCAGGCTGCAAACATCTCATCCCAATAGACCTGGAGACCGACAGTCTGTTTAAATCTGTTACAGATGTAATATTGCTATGGTAATATAAGAGCAGCTGTGATCTCTGTGTGTAGCTCCTCCCTAAAGTGATTTTTGGTTGTTATGTTGTGAATTACTCCAATTATTCATCCCAGTTACTGATAAATGAGAGTTTTAACAACCTTTTGGCCATCTCTCTGCAGCAGAATTATAAACCTCTTCCAGGCAGACACTATAGGTGAGCAACACAAAAACGTATTTCATTTATTATGTCTGTAGGCGTTCTCAGTAACAAAATATATAACTAAGAAATGACACTTAATGGCTTTAAAAATGTCTCTTAAGGCCTTTTCCCTTATTCAAGGTCTTTTCCCTTATTCAAACTACTTTGTTTTTTAAGTTTCTGAAGTGTTTGTGAAGTAATTGTGTTGAACCAACAGAAAACAAAGACCATCTGATTCTAGTTGCTGATTGGTCAACATTCCAGCCTTGTTATTATTCACATGTGAGGGACTATAATCTATAGCAGATAAATGGATGTAATGAAATTTAATACAAATTGTTGTCCTTAATATTTTTGTTATGAGCTAACCTTTTCTAATAAAGGCAGGTTATGTATAACAACCCTGTTAAGCCATTGCTAAATTTACAATATAACACACCTTTACCTTACTGCTTAAAAATATGAAGATTAGACTAGCGATGCAGCAATTCTGACAACAAATATAGATATAATGTATAATATATATTCATGCATTTTTCTGCATTTATAATTTTTCATTACGGACAATTTGGTGTTGGCCCTTAACTCAGCCTCAGCTTTTGACTGCATTGTAGTCAACATTGATGCTCAGGAGCTAAAGGCAGGGACTCCTCACCTGGTGCTTTGATTCCTCTGGCAAATCATCAAAATTGGCCTCTTCGCTGACATCGAGATCTCAACTGTAACAGCCTGAACTGATTTTAGTTATGGTGTTATCCAATAAGGGTGATAATTGGGACCATAAATAAATAAACACAGGAGTGCATGTGAGTGATTTGTGCCTGCTAGGAGGTTTCCTTTAACACGAGTCTGTGCATTTGGTTGTGTAGTCAGAAGAGCTGGACCTTCTGATGTCAGTGTCCCCCAAGGACCTTCTGCTGTGGTGGTCAACCATCACCTCAAAGCCGCTGGCTGACAACCAATCAAAAACTTGGTATGACATCAAGGCACACATTCAATCTGTTCTACATTAATCACAGTAAAGAACCCTGCGAGGTCTTAGTTGAGACCTTGGAACTAGGTTTTGGTATATTGCATGTAATGACAGTCAGTCTGTCTGTCTGTTTATGTATCTCTCCATTTGTCCAACCAGCCTCATCTTTGTATTTTGACAAATTCACAGGAATTTGTATGATGTAAATAATAGATAAAAAAGATAAAAGAAAGCAATTATGAACATTGCCCCTAACCAGAACATTTGAAAATACACAGAAGACGTCACAGAAATTCTTATGAACTAGCCGTCAAAAATGTATGATTTTTATTAATTGCCAGAGATGTTATGTTGATCTGTCTATCTATCTGTCTGCCTGTCATCCATATTAACATCAAACTGATTATCAAACTGATCTGGTTTGACAGATTCATTAAGTGTGAATTCATTTAGGTTCACCTTTATTTCTGCTCTCAGGGCGTATTTCCAATTGCTGGATCAGATCTCACCAAAGGGAGGAGTGATGATGAGATGAGAATTGACATGTCTGGTTTAAAGGCAAATCTGTCTGAAAGTTTGGTGAGTGATCTGTGTCTTTCATTGAAGAAGTGAACGTTCTGATTGGCTTTCAGTATCAGGGTGTGTTCTGTTATCCAATCAGATACTTCAATGCAGATACTAAAGAGAAAAATTATAAAAATGAAGTCAGTTTGATACTTTGTAAGGAAAGCATCATTATTTCTGTTGCTCATACTTAATGTTAGTGGGTTTTCACAACATAAGCAACTGTGTAGCATTGCCCTGGTAACATAACTCTACCCAATAGCATCATGGGAGTTACTTGTTTTTGAGTTGAATGTTAAGTTGATAAATTTGTTTTAGGTACATTTTTGACAGAATCAGTTAAGAAACACAGAAATCCATGCAAAAAAGCTTTATATAAAAACGGTAACGCAACCGTGTATAATCTTGCAAGCGCAGTATATTTTTCAGGTTTATGAATGAAATATAAAAGTGAGTCAGACTCACACTATAATGTCTTTGGAGTCACGCTCATACATAGTATTATTATTGTGCGACGAACACTCATTAGTCACACTGGCAGACAGTGATTTAGCATGCCGCAGTGTCTACCAGACTGTTTAAGAGCAATGCTTTAAATCATTTAGCTTTTAGGCAATGTTGTTTTGATTTTAAAACTCTTTTTCCGGAGCGTGACGGTGAAGTGCAAGCAGAGCTGATGATGAGGCAGGCGGCTAGTTTGGACTGCAGACGGTTTGTCACCCCTCAGGATGTTATAGCGGGAAACTATAAGCTCAATATAACCTTTGTGGCTAATCTTTTTTACATGCACCTCACCTTAAACACTCCCATTGATTGTGCTATTGAAGTTGAGCTGCATTATTTGATGTATTATATTAGGCAAAAGTATCCTGCAGTAAACATGATATGTATGCAATGTGAGACTATATGGAATGTAATAGGGTTTGTTGACTGCCTGTGATGAATGATGTTGGATTATCTTTGGTCCACATCTGGTCTTACTTCCTGTCTGGATTATAAACCATTGATTGTGGGACTAAGTCCATTAAAATATTTGTGGTACTTTGCTAATGACTTACTGAATGGTTTATATAAAGACTGTGCTTAGAGGTACCTCAGTCATTTCCTGCCAGCTGTGGGAGTCGGATAAATTCCCATATTTGTCAATGTACGCTAACCCATACTTGAAATGACCTCTGCATTTAACACATCCACAGTAGTGAACACACACACTCACAGCTGTGGAAATTAGACTCTCACATCATTTGTCCTGCCTAATGGCCTCACACAGTAATTGTCGCTGTATTGTTTATACTGACCAGCAGGGGGAGCTCAGTGGCCGATACAATAATATATGTGACTATGTCATGTTACATCAATGACTGAGAGTGATTGGTTTCATATTAGTCTCATTGTCCCTTTATCTCTTTATTTCTTCCATAATATTTATTTCTTGATAATAGTTTCTTCTCCCCTCAGCCTTGTCTTAGTAAGACAAATAAATGGATACACCAGAACGTTTTAAAAGATTTCTAGAATACTCAATAATTGATTGAAGCTAATTATAACAGAGGTCTGCTGTGCTATCTAACAACAAATACCCCAAAACCACAGTGAATATGATGTTGAATGAAATATGAGCAATAAGTGATGTCTGTCTCTTTCTGCAGGAGAAGCAAGACAAGACAGAACATTCAGAAATGGGATGAATTCTCTGGGTGTATCTCTGTACGTCAATCACTTGCACAGGTAGCAGAGCCATATGTCTGCATCTGGTATGATTCTGTGGCACTGCTGAAGGATCAGTAACACATATGTTAGCCCTGGAATCAGAAACAGTACAGATATATAAATCAAAGGAGTGAAGTCAACATTACAACACATGCTGTCAGAGCTTTGTATACATTTTTGCATTGATTGACAGCAGGCAGAGAGCTTTAGTTCGCATTGTTTAAATTCATTTTGAAGTTCAGGTAAGAACTGAAGGCAGTGTGAGGAAAAACTACAGTATCACTTTTTCATGCATGCTTGGTTTCTTTTATATTTTATAAATCATAAACGTGTTCCTGATGGATTAACTAGTAGAGCCTTGCGCTTGCAGCTCAAGGGTCACGGGTTTGTTTCCAACGGATAACACATACTGATATTGTATATATATATAGTTTGAATGGTAGCAGTTTACTTTACACTCCTGTTCTACATATATGTACATACTGTACTTACTGTAACAGTGTAATTACTAAATGAACCCTGAAACTTACCCTAACCCATATTAAGTACATTTAGTTATTAAATAGAGTAACATAATAACACATTTGTTTCTGACAGCAAATTAAATATCTCTGCACTGAAAGATGTTGAATTTTTAACCCCACTGAAATGATTTACCCAGATCTGCCTCAGGGCACAAGCTAGCCTTGATCGGAATTTAAAATGTGTGTGGTATTTGTCAAAATTGATATTTATGTATGAATAACAACTGTTGTCAGGGTTGAATTATACATGTAATGTTAATTTGGCTGACATGTGTTTGTTCTGTAGCGCAAGAATTGTAATTATGCAGTTGCGCTGGGTAAAATGGAAGCAAAGTTTTCCTTGGTAAAAATCGGAGGAGAGAATATCAATGAGGAAAGTCCCCTGCTTACTTGTGTAGCACAAGTCTTGCAACTAATGAGGGTAAAGATACTTCATTCTAGGTCACTAGTCTAGTAGACTAGCAATCATTTGACACTTGTTTGTTTTAAATATTGTAAATGGTAAATATACAGAATATTTCTCCTCTGCAGAGGAAGGTTTTACACAGTATTTACTTTATAAAACTGTGTTTAGCTTGTATTTTACAAATAAAAATATTTTATAATATTTTATAATATTATTATATAATAATAATATTAATAATATTTATGATTAGTCCAGAATTCTATCTGATTGTGTTTCATAAATAACATTTATGAAACACAATAATGCCTCACTAATATTTCTTCAAATGTACAACTATATTTTGTATACTACTAATAATAAACGCTTATTATTTATTGGCTTCACAATATAAGCAATCACAACAAAATATGTAAATGCATTAAAGCAGTATAACACAACATGCATGTTATTATAGGGCAGGCCTAAAATTCAGCTCTCAATTTAATACAGTGTTTCTGTCAAAGTGGATCTGGCCTGAAAAGGTTAAAGACCCAATACATTTCCTCTCAAGCATTGTACAGTTTATCATTTCAGGACAAATCAATCAGCACCAGCTTGCCAGTGATCGATCTGATTGACATCATCATCCCCAAAGCCATCAAATACAGGATGGTGAAAACTGGAAACATGACCGCAGAGGACAAGCTAAACAATGCAAAGTAAGTTACCCCACCATCCCACATAAATTATACTGATACACATCTGACACCATAATGCCTTCAGTCTCATCACCAGTAACCTTCTCCATATCTGTGTCTCCCATTTACAGATATGCCATCTCTGTGGCGGGAAAATCAGAGCTAAGGTGTACGGCCCACCCAGTGACCTTGTGGAGGTCAAACCCAAGATGTCGGCAATGGTGTTTGTGTGCCTTATGGGAAAAAGTTTGGCTGACCTTCCATGAAGCACATGAAGCACAATGCTTGTTTTTGAACTTTCTTTTCTAAAAATTCCATCTGCCGTTGCTCGACAACCCATTTGCGCTTCCCAAACTAATTTTCTGTCCTTTCAGTATTTCTTCAGGGCTTCGTCTTCGATGAATTTATTTATTCCATTAATTTTAGCATTCTTTCAGTGGCATAAATGCACTAATCGTTTCATTTCTGCTGGCTGAGATAGCGCATGGAGACGTGAGATTATTTAAACACATTCTTTATTGCCTTAATAACTGTGAATCCTTGTAAATGTTTTTAATTTACGTCAACTCATAAAAGTGGTTTTGTAAATTGAAGCCAGACTGTAAATAGCTGGATATTTTTGCATTTGCGTTACATAAATAAAGGTGCCCACAAATATTTGAGGCAATTAAATCTTGTTATTTAATCAGGCTTAGATGCAGCTGGTGACCTGCTTTGGCTTACAGTCAAACTGATGATGTGTTCTTTTAGTTTTGGATGTCAGTCTAAACGATATTTGTTCATCCAGAGAACACACAATGCTGCAGAGGAGGATATTATACAGTGTAATGTGAGCAGAGGAAATGCCAAAATGTTAATCTTTCCAAGCCATTTCAGCTTTCCAAATAGAGAAAAGTAATAATTTAATCAGCACCCACATGATTTAAGTGTGGCAAGAAATGCATTTATGAAAAACAAACATTTTTCTGGGATTGGCCTCCTGTTTATAGTCATCTCTGCTATTGTGGTGAGTCTGCCCAGTGCTTCTCTGAATGGTGAGAATGAGTGATTCTGTCAGTAACCATCACACACAATTGTGCCCAGTTTTACCCATGAGAAGATTTACTGCACAGGATCTGTCTCACAGTAGTTATTGAGATATGATTCACTTAACAATATGTTTTGTTCCAACTGCTGCATTATAAACTGTAAGACTAACAGAAATCAAATAATTGTAGTGCTCTTTCAAATGTCTGCCCAGTTTCAACATATTAGCTTTAATGCCAGTCAAAAATTATTTGCAGTCTTTGCAAAACAATATTCAGCAAAAATAGATAAATAATTCTGACAGGCACGTCAATTTTATTGTGCATTTCATTTGTCCCATCACATTGTCTTCAGTTGAACCAGTTTGATCGAGTCAAAACATAATTTCCAATCCTTCACTGTTTTCCATCCTAATTATTTTCTTGCTATTGTGTGAATGTATTATCAGACACTTCTATCAAAAGTCACATTGCATTCAGGTATACATATCAGTACATGCATATCCTGAGATTCAAACAACAATGTTTATAACATTAAAAGATGAAAGATAGATGTGAATGCTTTTTAAACCTTTGTTTGTTTGATTTGTGGCCTTTTCTTAATAGGTTATTGTCCACTTGCCATTGTGAGCACTAGGACCTTAGCTGACAGTCTGGTATTCTGTCCCTTTTATACTAATAATTCTTGAAATCCTTCTAAAAGAGCTAAAATGTAATTCATAAGGTAACAGGAATAATCCATGAGCTTTCTGAAGTAACTTCTGCTTAAATATACCAAATATTATTCTGCACTTCATTTTGACAACATTTCATTTTGTCATCTTCAATCCTAGTTCACTCATCACAACCCAAGATGTATTAGATAAATGTCAGATTCAAAGGCCAACATGTCCACATCTCTTGTTAAGTAAATGTCACCACCCACCAGCTACTGCAAATGACAGAGTTTGTGGTGCAGTAAATGCTTGCGTTTAATACACTGTTTCTTCTAGGAAAAACATCTTGTGGACAAACAATCATAATCCAAATCTGTGGGCATCACTGAACACATGCAATTAGGGAGATGGATATTAAAACACAGTGAGGATCTTTAAAAGTCAGAATTCCAAAAGCCAAAAATAACGTGAACAATATTTATCCTTTTTAGAAAAAATTCTAGAGACTTAAAAATAAAAGGTAGTTTCCAAACTGATTTAATGCTGAAGACATTAACAAACCCCAGTGGTGCAATCAGCCCAGTACAGTGTTTTATACAGCAGAATTTATGAAGACAAGCCAAGGTTGCAAGTTCAAGCATCTCTTGAAACAGAAATATTGATTTTTGTAAACGCTTTTTAAATAGGCATATGACCGAGCTCATCAAAAATGTCAAGACCTCAGACTACTCTCAAATACTGAAAACAATGAATGTGGACAAAAGTTGAGTGGAAGCCTTATACTGTCAATAGCAGACTGTAAATATAAAAGTTGTGAGTTAAACTGTACTGATGAACAGTTAAGCACATGTGTAAGGTTAGTATTCTAAACCAAAATCTTTAAAACATCGTTGTAGTAGATGGAACCTTACAGTCACACATACTTTCCTAAAAACACCATAAATCGCAACTGAATCATGCCAAAGTGCAGATTGAAATATAGTTTTTGACGTATCCAGACACCGAGAACTGTTAGGGGTCAGAAGTTCCCTGTGCACATCAGCAGCGTATATTTTTCAGCAATGCCAGGTCTCTTTGCTTCTTGGTTTTGAAAGCCATCACAAAGTTAAGGGGGGAAATGACACCATGACCCTGATCATCTGTCTGGCCCATGACAATGTAGTTCAGTCCTAAAGAACAAAATCAAGCAGAAAATGCTCTTAGACACAAATTCCTTATATATTGTATAAAAACTCATGCAAACAAGTTGATGCATAATGTCCACTATAGGTTTTTCAAAGCCATTTGTAATCATTTACATGTGATGTTACATGCAAACCACCATAAGCTGGTCTTGTCCTATTATTGTATGGGTTCTTTTTGTCATTTTGTTTTTTAAAAGACAATTTAAAAACAAGTTCAAAATTTGTACTTCAAAACCCTTGTTTTGCTTTTCTAACAATAAAAATTCCATAGCAAATCACAATCACAAAGCACTGCCAGAATTTCTTTTCCAAATCCTTCCACTTCCAATTCCTGCACGTTTCATGCAAATTTTTCTACGGCACATTTCTAGAAATTTCCCTCCAAACAAAATAGCTGCTTCCAGTCAGTGGCTGCTTCCAGGGAATATTTCTGCACTGCGTGAGGTTAAAGCATGGCACAGTAAAGTCACATACCATCCGTGTGGTTGGGGAAAACTATTATTCTAGCTGTCCACGACAGGAGGAAGCCATCAGAGACCCTCTCCCAGAGGAGTGTTAAGTTACACACCGTGACTCTGAGAACGGCCTGTCCTTCCCTTAAATATCTCAACACCACTAAAGGAGCCAAATCTTGGAGGAGTTTTAAATGTGCAAGTTATCACCTCCCAAAATCCACAAAATCAATTATGAGCTACTGCTTGACCCCCCAGGTGCTGAAAGAAGATGTATTTAAGGTTGAATTTTTAATTAAAACATTAGGGTTTTGATAAAGAACGTATATAAAGGTTCATATAAAGACACTTGCCTCTTCTGACCAGAGGGCATTTTTTACAGAGGAGTGTAACTTTGGTGTTCATGGTTTTTCCGGCCTGTTGGATGGCTAAACGTCCTTCCTTATAAAGGTGCATGATGGAGAAGGTAGCAAGAATACTCTGGTCCCTCATGGCCGCTGAGATAAGAGTGGCAGTAATCACTGTGGATAAACAGACTTATTCACTGAATAACGGTTTCTCCTTTAAACAAATGTCTCAAATGAGTTTAAATGGTAATGTATAAGGCATGTATAGTTTTGCCCGCGCTGCTGATTTCACTGTGCTCAGCACTTTTACAGCCACTGCAATTAAAAAACAGCTGAGTCTTAGTATCAGCCTGGACACATTTCCAATCTATAAACATTATTATTAAGACACAAGCTGTGGCTGTGAGGTTTAGTTAACTTTAAAACCACCAAAAATGCATCTTTGCTGTTACTTTAATTAGGTTTCAGGGTTGTTGTTGGTTAAATAACTTTAATAGAATTCCACATCAAGAAAATTTCACAAATGTCGTCATATATATTCAAAAATGAATATGAAAACATTGACCTTTAAATCAGAATATATATAAAAACATAATCATCAAAGGCTTAAAACTGAATTTTTTTTAAAACTGAAACAATTTGTTTTACATGAGACATTTCGGGGAAAAACAGACTATTAAATAAGAACAAATGCTAGGTGAGATTTGCAGTGAGATTTGCAGTGCGATTTGCATACGATCACGTTAACCCTTAAGTGCATATTAATATACCCCAATATTAATACCTCTTCTTAAATTATTTTAAAATCATTATTTCAATTAGTGTTATAATCTTTATTACACTGCCATTAGCCAACACATTACTGTACACCTTACTGCACACCTTGCATTACTGTTAACAAGATGCTGCAGTCCAACAGCAGACTAAAACCATGTGTATATAACTGTTTAACTGTTGGTTAACATTATATCTGGCAGAATTAATGTAATCACATTATATTACTCACAGAAATGTAAACTTTAACAACGTAATAGTTATAACTAAACAATACTTCAGTATTTTTTATTCATTATTTGTATTTAATTGCAGTTTTTATTAAAAATAAAAGACTAATGCTAGACTAAACAAGTCATTTGCTGAATGCTCTTCTAAATGCTTTAAATGCACTAAGTGCTGATTCCTGGACTATAAGCATCAAAGATACAGAAATTCCATGAATTGCTGCTGTTATTTTGCTGTGCAGAAAGCAGAAACACATTTAAACCAAAACAGGTCCCACTTACCAAAGTTACTGGAGCAGTAATGGCTTTCAATTGTTCCAGCCCTTTTGCATTTCTGCTGGCAAAGATCTTCAGAATATGAAAGAGCTTTAGGAATGAGAGCACAAAAATTGGTTTTATTGCATTAGATAAGGTGATGACCGACTAAAAAATGTCCATATATTAATGCACTAAAATACAGTATATCGCTGACCACAAGTCACACGCATTTATTTCTGTTAAAGCACTTTAGCTGGAGAATGGGACTGCATTAGTCACCCCATGTGACCAGCTTAATGCCTTCCATATGAACCAAACATAATAAATCTTCAATACATTCCGATGTCATTACCTACATATAGTTATTCCCTTAATACACTGCAGTTTTACACTGTGCTGCTACTTGCGTTTTTGGTTTCAGTTGAAGCCTTCTGATTTGTTGCCTGTGGACTTACCTATGGGTTGTGTGGTGGGTGGGGCGGTGCTTGAAAAAGTGGGAGGGGCACTGACTGTGCTCACGCTCTGAAATTTAAACCGGTAATGACCAATGAATCCATCCGCAGTCAGACTCAGATCAGATATAAACATGACCAGGAGGTGATTCCTATCAGAAAAAATTGGGCTAAAAGAGAAGACGCATTAAAATAAAAATATTTTAAAAGCTAAGTTTTACATTACATTACATTTGCTTTTTATGTTGTGTTCATGTCATATTTAAATAAATAATTATAAGGTTAAAAAGCAAAAACATCTGTTAAATTTGTAATAGAATCAAAATGGCAGCGGCTTTATCACTTATAATCTTTTTCTTAATATGCCATTTTACTTTAAAAAAGTGTTGTTTTAAGCATAACATGCTTCCTTTCCATTTCACATGAACAAAAAGTAATGAATAAAACATTACTGATTGAATGTTTTGCTCTCATGAGCTGCAAAACTGTAAATGGGACTATGACCATTGCCATAGTAACTAATTATTTCTGAGTTCAATTATGTAAATGGGTCCAAGTAAAATCTCGCTGTCTCAAAATTTTAAAATAAATGTATTATATGTATATAGAATATATGTATAATATGTATAAAAAATATAAGTATAATATGTGAGCAGATGGTAAATTATATATTAGAGATGCTGATAAACTGAGGGTCTTACACGGGTGGACTGTCTCCACAGAACTTGCCGATCTTCTGTGATTCATTCATTTCTCCACCATTGAACACGGCCACGTGGTCATAGCGGCAGTAGCTGTCTCTCTCTACATCAAACTTCTCAAACTTCAGCTCAATGATCTGACATATTAATACATAATGTATTTGATTTCAGTTTCATTCCAGATCAACTTAAATCTAGAATAATATCAAAAATTCACCTTTATTACTTTTTATTTGTTCTATTTACTCTAGTTAAGAATAAATAGACCCACAAGAGTGTCTCAAGTCAATGATACATAAATCTTATCATTATAAGAGATGCTTTGAAAAAACAAAAAGAAAAAAATAAGTTGAGTCACCTGGTCTTGAGGGGCAACAATATGCCAGAAACATGTTACCCCTGCAGGGTAGTCTCTATCTGGCCAGTTAGGGGTCTTTATTGTCCCATTGGGTTTGTCCAAAAAACCGCCACAGTACCTGGCACCTGCCATGGACAACCATGGGCAAAATTAGACATTATCATGTTGTCATAAAAACATTACACTAACAATATTCATATACACTTATATACATACAACAATATTTATTTAAAATGCACTGTACTCTCATTGTAATCTCAAAAGATCATCTGAAATATTGTATCCCATACATACGTAATAAATAACAGGCTCCTAAGCGCATTTGACTATCCCCCAACCCCCCTCTCACTGGCAATAGCTTTATATAAAATGCAATAAACAAACCTATTTAAAGTTTTTCAATTCAAATGACAAGAGTGGATTCAAATGACATGATGAGCAAAACAGATCACTGTTAACTTTCTGTAAATATCACAGGGAAGGGCTACTTTCTATATTGGGACAGTAATGATTTGGTAGAGTCTTGTTACCGCTTTCATTTGGGCGAATCGCTGAGAATACTGCTAGGAAACCACTCCCAGCTGTGTTGGCGTCCGACACCATGACCACTTGCATCTTGTTTCCATTGGTGACCAACGCTCCAGGTCTAGAGGTTCCACAGAAGCGGCCGAGACGCTGTCCATTGATGTGGCCGTCATATATGTCAACAAAATCATATCTGCAAAGATTATCACTCTCAAGGTCCAGGACTCTGAAGAAAAGGGAGACCACCCTGCCCTGAGGGACCTAAAAAAGTAGATTTATTTAAGAGAGGGGAAAATGAAATACTTACACATGAAGAGATGGAATTATATTTCTTTTCAAACATGTTAGAGGATATTTATAATTCATTAGTGGTTGCTAAGGTGCTTAGTAACCCATCCCTCATGTTTGAGCTACAGAAATGAATGATAATATGTCTTGTTGTCTTGCTTAGGAAAGATGAACTATTACTTTATCTTTTAATCACATTATAAGCTTAGAAAAACGGCACAAAAAACACAGTAGAAACCACATGGCAATGTCCTAAAAACTAATTAACTACACAGCAACCACCCACAGCACCACTGAATTTTTGCAAACCACAGAAAATAATACAAAAACGATTCTTTGGACATTTGGATGAAATTTCTTTAAATATTTTACAATCACATTTGGACTTAAGGGAAGGAAATATGTTCTTTCACAGAAGGACGTGTATTACAGACTGATATCTACCACACAACTCTGTGCCTTACTGTAATTCTCCACACACATTTGCTGTTGGGTGGGTAGACACCAGGATACCCTTGACTCCCAATCAATCCCGTGTCTCCACTAAAGTTCCCACCACATGTAAACACGGGTCTACAGAAGCACAAAGAAAATAAGTGCAGTTACAAAAGACCTGCATTACAGTGCAAATATCTGCGCTTACCAACTATCTTACCATAAAGAAATACAAATGCTATGTGCTTACGATATTAGCCAACACACTTATTTATACTATCACACACTAAGGTAATGTAAAAGTTATGTACTTAAGTTATTAGCTAATACAGATATTTATACTATCAAACAGTAATGTTTGTAATGTAAATGTAAAATACACCAACTTTTACAATGTATGCAAATTTCCAATCATAGTAGTATTTATTTACTACAACTATATGTTTTTCGCTTTAAACGCTTTACGTAAAAGTGAAATAAACTTTTGGGAATAAGTTTGTTTAGTTATTGTAAATGTTTAGTTATTTATATTTTACATACCTTCGTTGTCGTTGCGCAAAAATAACGGCGAAGAGAAAAGCGGCCGGAAAGGTCCAGATTATAATCCTCATTGTATGAGGCGCTTTTGAACAAATGTGTCATTCAGAGGGAAACAGGAGTTAAACCTCCAGAGATATTGTACTGCTGACCGACTCCTGCTCATGAATGTGCTGTTTGTTCTGCCGGAGCGGAAGGGAACAGCTTTCCTCTAAAGCTCTATAAATAAAAGCAACTCGTGTTATATCCACAAAGTGTTAAGTATTAAAACGTCTGCTGTTCCTATCAGCAAATACAAAACAGCAAAAGCTTGCGTTCAGACGTGTAAATATAGATTCGGTTAAACAAGTTCTAGTACTTATTTAATCTTGCTTTATTTAGTTTAGACATTTCCTGTTAGTCCATTTCTTTTGCGCCTTTTTGCTTTTGCGATATATCTTAACAAACATGTACGGCAGATTATTTAATACCCTGATTCCCTTTGTTAACCTTAAACACAAGTCAACTCAGTTTAACACGTGATGGAGGACCACTAGATGTCTACCTTGCACAAGATTATATCAAGATTTCTGTTACAGTCCCAGGCCTGTATTACTCTATCATTGCCATGTTAAATAATTTATTAAAACTTTAACAATGTAAACAACATCTCACTTTATTTTGTCATCTAGACTTTAGACCTAGGATCATAAATATAATTTTTCATTTGTTCAGTTTGATATGCTGCTTGACAGCTTGTTATTTGTTAAGCTGTTGATCTTATTTATAATAAAATCTGTACATTTTAAAACTGTGTATTTTAAAATAAATCTTAATAAATGCTTAAATGAAATTTGTTTGGAGCTAAAATTCCAAAAGTGGTCAATAAGTTTGTTTTGTATTTTGACAACACTGTGTCCCCCTAACCAGTTTAGGAAAAATGAAAATAAATCAGACAATTGCTTCCATACAATAAGAGTATGCAGTAGATGTGGACAGCATAGCACAGACAATTCAGTTTAGAAAGAATGCAAACAATGAGAAATAGGTGAGTTCACATTGAAATCTACCACTTTTACCACAGACTGAGACACGGTTAGGATCTCTACTTAAAACGGAGACACGTGTGAGATTACTTTGTCTCCGGAACAAAGTCTCCATTTGCCCTTCATTTGTCTATGAGAAACAGCTGAGATAAAGAGCTCCAATTTCATCCCATTCTGATGCGTTCTTCCAGTTCTGAAGAAATATGCTGAAGCAAGAAGCAGCATGCATCCCTCTCCAATGGACAACAATCTTAGCAATGTGAGACATGTGACTGAAATGCTTCCTGCGTATTCCAGAGATTGACCATTAATTGATCATTTCAAATTGAGTATTACATAGAGATTTGAGCAATTTCCTGCTGACCAAATGTTTGCAGACTGCCCTCTGGCATACCTTGGCCCATTGCAAAATGAGGATAAGTGATTTTCACTCTGCTATTTCAAATCCTTATTTATTATGCTTGTCTCTGAGCCCTGGCACTGCCTTTGAATCAGCCTCTGGCACTAAAAACAAGGGCTTCCATTTGGGCCGTAGCCATTCTGTGGATTAATATTAGGCTTAATGGAACGAGATGTGGCCATACAGCCAAGTGTGTGACATGTAATTCATTAATGCAAACCGTTGGCTCAAGGGAAAATGGTGACCTAGTAATGTTTACTCAAATGTAAATTAGCATATAATGACTCAACTACAGGTATTATGTACAAAGTGGAAACAAACTGACAGGGATCAGAATGGCTATGAAGGACCTTTTCTGCACCCCCTGCTTTCGAAAGCAGATCAAATTTCAATGTTTTTGAGGAGTTTTGTCCAGATGTAGGCCTTTCTAAAGTCTGTGTGCAGCAAAATGGATGTCAGTCCGGGAAAAAACTTCTTGAACGACTGTAAAGTATTACCACATAAACAATTACCCGCAAACTGGAGGTGAATTCTAGAAGACCAGAGTTTTAAAAATGCACATGGAACTCATGAAGCCAATTACACGGATTGTTTTTGAATGTAAGGGTCCAAATATCGGATGTCGGGTTGTGTTTTTATTCTAGTGGGTGTTATGGTGAAGGTAGCCTTTTTTCCCTGGATAGGCTGTGGGAGTCTGTTGGTATGGCAGTCATATAGTAAATATTCCTGTGCCCAACCCCCTAGTAAGCTGGTTTTCATTCACACTGTTATCTGAACCCACCCCCGAAAGACACAAACTGAAGTGATGCCAGACCTGCTAAGTGTTTGATCTACAGATTTAATCATTTGAAAACTGTGACGGTGCCTGTGAGGAGACTAGGAAAGGCAAAGCTAAAATAGATTCAAAGATGAGAGGAAACATGAACTTAGATCATTTTAGTCCAGATATTAGCTGTTATTTTGAGGAAAGTTTTGGAAAGAATGCAGCTTCACAATGAATGAACGGTGAATAGAACGATTTTGCCAAACTCTGAAGGCAAAACATGATCGATAGCACATAATTTTAGCACCAACTGTGATGTCAGTTATTGAGTTGCACCTGTTCAGTATTGGGACTTTAATAAACTGACTCTGTGTGGGAAAAAAGAGAGGAGCTGAGGGATTTAGTTATAATGGAATTTCCTGTAAAAATCACATTTGTGATATTGAAATAAAAAAAGGCAAATGTGAACATCAAGAATGTAATGAAGACTTCATGGGATTTCTTCATGAGAAAAAATCACCGCTGTGGGAGAAAGGCATTATGTGAGCTTAACCTGTAAGCATCTTATAATTTCAATACAGAATAAAAACTAATCAGTCTTAAGGACAATTATTAGCTCAGAAAGATATTGGTTTCATTTACAATGTTGTTATTGGCCAGTGTACAGAGCGAATGGTTTAATCAACGGGAACAACAAAATCAAATATATTAAATATTAAGCAATTGGCAATGTGCCACATGAAATCCAATAGTCTCAATAGACATGAAACCGCTTTTAAATGTCAACAGAGACTCAGTTGCTTCCATTTTAGTAATTGCTTCAAAGTACAATTTCTGTGATTTATTCCACAGTGTCTGTTAACTTCTGATGCATCGCCACATATTGGAGTTTGTACAAATCTCAATTTGCTAAAAACTCCAGTAAATTTAATTTAAACGTGAAGACTTCTATGAGAAACCACAGGGAACAACGGAAACATTCAGACAAACATAATCCCAATTGGACTGGGCAAAACTTCCCGAACAGGGTAGATTAGTAAAAATACAGTGTAGAAAACTGTTAAAATACAATCCAAACATAATTTCCTTTCCACCAGGGTCTACTTAATCAATGCTACGGACAAGTGCAGACAGGGGGAACTCTCTCCAAATGGAAAAATGAATTCCGAGTCAGCTCACTAGAGATTAAAAACAGGCAGAAAATGAATAATGGAGGAAGACCATGAAGCAAAAACAGCACGAAAAATGTGGCGAATCATCAATATTCCTTATTGAGATTGTCTCCCAATGTGAAAGTACAGCTGCAAAAAAGCTCCTGATAGAAATGTTTTCGGTTAATTTTGTTTCCCAGTTAAGGGGCCTTTTCTGAGCTAGAAAATTGGATGATGAAGGAAACAAGAAAATTTCAATTCATATAATCTACCCGGGGCTCATTTGCATAAAGTGTTTAAAAGCAAAAGTGCTGAACTAGAATATCTGCCAAATTCACTTCAGGGAACCAAAAATAATCCAGGACCATCATCCTCACCCTGAAACCTGATAATAATTTGCAGCCCTCATCCCAGAGAGATCCCATATTTCTAAACTACAGTAGGATATGTTTGTATTGTTCAAATATGGTGTTTAATGAACAGTCGGTACATTAACATTTAAATGGTCACATTTCTCTTAAGAATTCATACACAATGACTCAGGAACAGGAACTGTTAGCTAAGGGACCTATTTTTTTGATCTAACCTTTAAAAGTGACGTTTGATTGTACTTAATGTAGTCAGATTGAATTGGTTATATATAATGATATTTTTTTACTGAATAAAATTTTCCATGTATGTGAAGCATTTTTACCTGTACAGCCAAACAAAATTGCAGCTTATAGTTTAACTGTTTTGCTAAAATTTTGCTTTGCGAAGGTTTTTAGAAGGAACCACTTTATCAAAATGACTTTAAACACAGTGATGCAAATATGTTGGATAGGCAATTTAAAGTCTTTGGAGTGGCTCAGTAGAGCCCTAATTCAACCGATAATAGAATTTCTGTTACCTAGCGAGCTTAACAGGGACTGAGCTGTTTTAGCTGATGTTTTTCATTAAAGAAATTAGTGGATATAATTAATTTTCTCAATGGGACAAAATTCCTCAAGATTGAGGTCAGAGGAACCCGATATGCACAGGTAATTAAAACCATACAATCAAAACTAATTAAAACTCTGTGAAACTCCTGTGTGTCCATCATTTTCTCCTGTGCTTCTGATCTGCATGTCAACATTTGCTTCTGGTCATTGACCAGCTGCTAAATCATAAATGAAGTCAGGGAGGCCTTGGTTATCTGCACAAAGAAAGATAAACAAAGCCTGTGATGAGGTGTTTAAACAGAGAGAGGAAGTAGGTCACAACTAGAAGTTCTATATGGTAATGACCAAATGCTTTATCTTGAATTACTAAATAAACACCCATTGTCTGGTCATGGTTTGGCTAGTTAAGGGCCGCCCCACTGCAAAGAGAGGAGAGCAGTGGTCTTTGTGTCTGCAGTTACCAGTTTCTCTGCTGGTTTCTGAAAAAGCTCAATAGCTCAATATTCCTGTGATTCGCAGGCTCAGTGGTGACAAAGTAAAAGCTGTTTTCATCGGCACGCCAGTCTATTGCACCCATGCGGCCAGACTGGCTGTATATTTCAACAGTGTCTTGAAAGTGAGCCACACAGGGAGAGTGCTTTATCCACCTCTGTCAGCTTACTGTATTGACTTCCCTCTGTTCTCTCTCATCCTTTTCTCGTATTCTCTCCTTTCTGTCTTCAGTACCCGAGCCAATCTCTGCTAGTGGCTAACTGTCCAAACACCTAAAACAAGCTTCTATTAATGTCCACTGCTTAAAACAGATGTTTTGATCACTAAGGCTTCGAAGTCTTGCGTATGCTACGCTTATTCACTTAGCATGGCATATGCTGTTTGATCATTCTGAAGTCTTTTGTTTGTTAGTGAAACCATAACTAGGCTATATCAGACATTATCATATCTCGGAGATTTAAATATTCTCTGCTTGGGGGCATATCTGCATAATCAAAGATTGTCTTACCCAAAGATAGAAGCAATTTCCCTTAAGAGTCAGAATTCTGTTCTGTTTATAGCAAATCCTTGTATCAACTCGGATTTACCAGGTAACATGATGCAATGATTAAAGTGGTGTAGTAGTCTATTGCTGAGGTGTTAATCATACATGACTTCCTAGATATTATATCATGCTCTGTTAAACACTGTGGTTGTGAATACTTAAAAGGAACATTAATTTACAGTATAGACGGCTGTTTACAATATCCTCTAGCCTTTTTGTCAAGATGCATCTATTATTTAATCAGCAGAAAGCAGGATAATGATTTTATTATTGGTGGTGGGGACTGTTACATGAATTTTAGAGTGGCCACTTGCCAAGTCACTCCCTTGTTAACTACAGCAATTCCTGCAGTAAACAAACAGCAAGCGGCGCTGTGCTTCAAAAAAATAAAACATTACAAATGCCCCACATCTCGGATTCTAGGCATTCATATGCTGTTTGCCTAATAAAGGCAAATGCAGTAGAGTTAAAGCAATGTTTTCAACATGCTTAAAAAAACGTAATTAAATGTGTAAATCAGAAAACACTTGGGGGTACTCTGTCTGTAAATTATTACCGGTGTCCCGCAGGGGTGTGCCGTAGGACCACTCGCCCCCATTCTTTGCGATTGACACTCCTCCGCGTAGTCGTAAAGAATCAACAGCTTCTTTCAGACAGAAGATGAGGATGATGCCACACATGTAGCAGAGCAGATCACTGCTCTCACCACCGAGATCTTCAGTGGATGCCAACAGTTCTGAATGAAAGACGTCAAGACAATCGCACCAACAGGAACTCGGCGTTTTTTCCCTGGCTGAAACTGATACTCGTGCATGGCGTGAATTCGGCGCTACGCTGGTACGCTGAGAATGAACTAGACTGTGTCCCGACTGCATACAGGCAAAACGCTATTCATGTTGCAACCCCAAGCTTTATGACAATGGATTATTCGCTGTTATTATACAGCCTTTGGGTTCCAGTTATTCTCGCTGTTGAGGGTAAGTGTAAACGCTCTTTGTTACGGGGCTGCTCTTGTTCCCGAGCTGCTTTGGTCATCAATTGCCTTTTTCTTACATGAAAGCCATTCAACTGTGATAGTACAAAACACTGAGCATTTACTGTGCCAGTTGTGATTTACGGGTTCCCGGGATCGTTTAATGGCTAAACTTTGCTTTCAGCGAAAACTTAAAGATATATTAACCCAACAGTATTTTGGTGTTGATTCTGCACACAATGATGCATTTGAATTTTAGAAATGTACAATGTTTTAAATAAATCGTTTTTAAAGAGATTAACGAAAAGATAGAAGCGGCTGCGTGGATGTAGTGACTGTCTAATTTGCTTTCTATAGGGCTTCGCGTGTTAATTTGTCAGCTTCTGAATTGACATTACAACCATATTTACACATTTCTATACACTTTACATTTCTAAGGTTCTGTTAATTGAAATATAGTGGCTGAAATATACTGTGGCTGTGAATGTTACATGCAACCTCTGTGTCCGCATAGTCTATTGACAAGATGCTTGTGTTGTGGCATTTCTGTGTATTGATACAGATGATGTTTCTCCATTTGTTATTTGTTTTCTCGTGTCTCTGGAGTCTCTTCTCACAGATGATGTTTCTCCATTTGTTGTCTTTGTTGTAATAACAAACAGTGACACCACAGTCTATATCCATTCCATTTATTGCTATTGTGTTGGATCAAGATGCTATTTACACATCCAAGCAAATCAATATATTTTTGTGTATAAAAGTGAATAACCATGTAGTGTAATTTACTTTGATCATTGCTTTATTAAAGATCTCTAGCTGTTAGAGTTTAAGGGCTCTGTAGCGCTAAACACATGGTTTAAGACCACTGAAAGCCCCCTGTTGCTTTGGCGTGACACATTTTTCCCCAAAGCCTTTTAAGTCACAGATAGTGCTGATCATCACCTCAGTGTAATTGATTAAGGTGCCACACACCTGAATTACCTCGTGTGAGTACAGCTGTCTATCCTGTAGCGTAACTTTGAGGTAACGAAATGTATTACAAATGTTGCCATTTTGAAAACAGTGGCCAGAGGAAACGTGCCAGAAATTGAGTCTAGGTGTGGTTTTCCAAAATCTATTGATACCCGTAAGGTTCACTGTCTGCAAACGTTTTATTAAAAGGAAGAGTTCTTGTCTTTGTGCTTCTAAATTACATTTCTGTTTATGAGGGTTTTAGAAATCTGTTGTTTGCATATTTGGCAAAAAGAAACAATACATACAGGCAATTAGTCTCTGTTATTTAATGCTTGACAAATATTAATTTCATATTCAAAACAAATTGCTGCTTGGCAAAAACAAGGCTGTTGCGTGTTATAAAATAACAGTCTCAAGGCAGGATTTGGTTTGGCAGTTTTGGTGAGGGATACATGCAGAACAGTCATTATTATGCACCCACGTAGTGTCCCAATAATCTTTAAATACAGTAGGCAGATACTGTGGCCATGACTACCTCCATTCTTCATCAGTTTCAGTGTCAGCAGCTAATCAATACAGAGAGTGTCTGAGTACTGTAGATGTGTGACTCATAGACCAAGTTTCCAAGCAGGTTTCTTAACAGACTACATTAGTTACACTTGCATTGGAGGTCAAGAGCACCTCATGACAAGAGGGAATGCAGGGTCGCCTGTGTCAGTTCAGTTCATCTGTCAAAAGCCTTATATTCTGTCTTAATATAAAACAAATGGGAAAGAAAGAACTTACTGTTATAGGCCAGTGGCTATCATTACTGAGGTCTAAAACAAGATGTTGTATTTTTAATATATGATAATATTACTGTACAGTAACAATGTAAGCAACATCCTAAAGCTATGAAGCTGCTTTTAAAATTTGTTCACTGTAAAACATTGTTGCGCTACTTTACTTTGACCCAAGCATTTGTTTGGCCTATTGGGTCATTTTGTGTCATTCAGTCATTTCAGTGTTGGTATTTCTGTGTAACCCAGTTGCTGTGTTAGTTTAATCCAACTTGTCCTACTCCCACCCCCCCCATTGATTTGCCAGTTAAGTTATTTTTAGCCTGCCTATTTATAGAATGCAGACATTTCTTTATAATTTTACATTCTGAAGCTTGGCAAAGTTTCAAAGAATTTGAAGATTTCAAAGAATAATGAGTTTCGTACATCTGCTGACTGTACAATGCAAAGTTTCAAAGAACATCCTGTGTACTCATTTCTGCGAGACAGACTGCAGTGAGACTCTTTGTCTAAAATTAAAGAATCGTGATGTCGTGTTATACCAAATGCACTGATGCAAAAAGCTTTAAGAAAAGACAGACTGCGATCATAAGGAACTGATCAAAAACTTTGCTCCAATTTTTACATGTCACAAAGCAACATGCCCTTTTTTAGACAAGGAAGTTATTGTGATTTACAGAGTTATGGAGGGAGGTACACAATGCACATAAACACAAATTGTGTGTTTGTCAGTCTGAGTTGCATATGTGCATTTTTCGGGGCCTTAATCAGCTAAGTTGATGTTCTGCTCTAAATATTCAGTGGATTTGCTCGCAGATGTGTGTGTCACGTTAATCTGAAGCGAGCGCTGGGCTTCAGTGCACACGACGTACAAAGTGAAAAAAACATTCGCATGTGTGGTTAATTTTCTGAATACTGGCCCTGCTGCACTGATTGGAGTGTGTTTAGAAAACAGTGAGCGTCTTGGTTGCAGAATGTCACAGCATCGAGAGTGTCCCTGCGGTACGCACCGGAATCTGTTCTCAGATCAGCCACAGGCCAGAACTGGAGTGGGTAGATAAATGCGGATTGCATTATTAGTGCGTGGAGCGAAAACAGTGATTAGGCCTTGCACAGCCCATGCAGTGAATTCAAATGAGTGAAGTGCTTTGATATGCTGCAGTTGAAATTACAGCTGTTGGTGTGGCGATGCTGGGCTATGAATTAGAGGCTGCTGTTGTTTACAGCTGATTGTCTGTTTTGCAGAGACTCTTATGGACAGCAGGTGGGCTACTACAGAGCTGGCGTGGACCACCTATCCAGAAAGTGGGGTGAGTGTGGAAGCTTTCTCCTTTCTGTAATTGTCCATAAGGGTGAGTATTTATGTATTGACACTCATGGATCTAATAAATAGGGCAATTGAAAGAGGGCCATTACAAAGAAAAATCAACTATCACCCTACCCTCTTTATTTGTAAGAACATGCTGTATGTAAATATCCTAGGAACTTGCAGAGGCGGTTTATTTTACGCACGTGACCGGTAAGGAAATTAACCACAGTCAGTCTGACCTTAAGCTTGACTCCACCGCCTCACAGCGCCAACCCCCCAAATCCACTCTCTCCCGTAGTACGATTTGTCTTTGGAATGTGCATGCGAAGTCAGTCAATGGAAATGATGGGTTGCCATGGCAACAATCTTAAGCAGCTCAGCCCTTTTCCTGCAGGCTGGTGCTCGATGTCTGGCATTTCAAAAGCCATGCATCATCATAAGTAATGTGTTCCTTCACACCTGGAGATAAACACATGCTCCCCCTCACTGTGATGCCTCTTAATTGTGTTGTGAGAAGTTCACGGGACCCAAATGTCACCTTTGAGAAAGCATTCTATTTACCCAAACCCCCAACATGAATTTAATTGAGCATTCAGGGCTGTTCATTACTCCCTCTGTCTGTTAGTTTTGCTTTGGGGCATAACTTGTAGGTGTCGAGTTTGTTTTACATTCAATATGTATGGATTTATATAACATTTTTAAATTGTAGGATTTGTGTTGGCTTTATAGAAACTGTGTGCACGGGGAAGGTTTTTATAAAGTGTAGAGAATGAGGGGCATGATAAAATACAGTATTCCAGGCCCTCTAGTTTTAATGCTGTCCTTAATTACAATAAAAGTTAGTTTTACTGTAAGTATGAAGTGCTTTTGGTTCTAGCGGTCGGGCCAGATGAGATTTTCAGTGGCCGCTGCTTCTGTTGGCAGAGACCAGCGGCCAATAAAAATCTTATTAATGCATAACACAGTTTAATGATGGCAAACAAAATGCACATAGAATTTCTGTAATGAAATAAGCACTTTAAGTTTAAATAAAACACAATATTTAAATACACAATATTTAGATGCACAGTTTTTCTTAACATTTTTTAATGAAAATAAAAACAGAATTTTTTTATGAATTACTGAAAAATGCTGATGTACTGTTAATCTATTATCTTTCAGGACCTTAAATGGTATATTTCACTTATTCTTTAAACAAATTGTTGGTTACTCTAAAACAAAAATACATGATACTGTCACCATACAAAAAGTCCATTGTGCATCAGTGACTGTATTTTTCCTCTTTGCAGTGGGAGGAAGTAAGCGGATATGATGACCATTTGAGCCCCATCAGAACGTACCAGGTCTGTAACGTGCTGGAGCCCAATCAGAACAACTGGCTCCGGACAGACTTCATCCCGCGGCGAGGTGTCCTCCGCGTGTACGTGGAGCTCAAGTTCTCTGTGCGCGACTGCGGCAGCATCCCTAACATTCCTGGTTCCTGTAAGGAGACCTTCAATCTGTTTTACTATGAATCAGATGGAGATACGGCCACAGCTAGCAGCCCGCCGTGGAGGGAGAACCCTTACGTGAAGGTCAGTCACAATGGGTTCTGCTTTAAAATGATGAGATTGTGTAAAAGATGCATTCGACAACATTGGGAATGCAACTGGGAATATAGATACAGATATCTAGAGCTAGATATTCTAGATGTATCCACAGGGATGAGAATTAACAAAATGCAAAAATGAGACAGCATTTCCCAATAATGTGTGGTTGTATCTGAATGTTTTTGGTTTACCCATGGGAGAGAAAAATCATAAATGAGATCTTTACAATATCTCAGATTTCTTCTAAACAGCAGTGTGATTAAACAGACATAAACAGCATTGGGAGTCTCAAAGAGTCACACACTACCTTCTGAGAAATAAACTTAAAGAAACTTACGTGTCCTCTAGAGTTTTAGTAGTTTAGTCTTGGCAGTGTCTATATGTACAGATCTGTCGAGATACCAAAGTCTGCAGAAGTGAAAAGAATTTAATAACTCACACATTTTCATCAAATTCCTCCAAAAGCAAATTACCTAGGCTATGCCACCCACATTAATTTTAATAATTTTATGTAAACTATTTTAGTAGAAAGTTGATCATAAATTTAAAAACTAATTAAAAACTAAGAACTTAATTTGAATTTTTATGAGCTATCAAAATAAATCAGTCAGTAATAGCAATGAAAGCATTTTCTGTCTTCTCATCTCTGGTCACAGGTTGACACCATAGCCCCTGACGAAAGCTTCTCATTGCTGGAGTCAGGTATCGTCAACACCAAAGTACGAAGCTTCGGTCCTCTTTCCAAAGCTGGTTTCTACCTGGCCTTCCAGGACCTGGGGGCCTGCATGTCGCTCATCTCCGCCAGGGTCTTCTTTAAAAAGTGCTCCACAACCATCGCCAATTTTGCAGTCTTTCCCGAGACGGCCACAGGTGCCGAAGCCACTTCTCTAGTCATCGCTGCTGGGGCCTGTGTGCCGAACGCCGTGGAGGAATCGGTTCCTCTAAAGCTGTACTGTAATGGAGATGGAGAATGGATGGTTCCCGTGGGAGCGTGCACCTGCATGCCGGGTTTTGAGCCGGCCAAGAAAGATACTCAATGCCAGGGTGAGTGTTTCAGCTTTTTTTGGACTGAGGCAGACTTTCACTAAAGCCTTTGATTGCCTGCTGGCAGATGCCAAAATACGGATTATAAAATCTGTATGGAAGAAATGTAAAGGTTACATGCAGGTCATGCAAGAGGGTTTGTTATGTTTTTTTAGCAGCAGAGGCTGTGGCAGTGCTAATTTCAATGCTAATTTTTAGAACAATTGCTGAATTACTTAAACACTAATACATATTTATTTGCTGTTTTATCACATAAAGGGATTTTTCATCACACATATGAGAAATTCATTCAAATTAATAATGTAAACTGATTGTATGATTAATTTACTTAATATTAAATATTTGCATTAGTATAACATTTTTTATAATATTAAAATTAATACCACTAGTTTACATAGGCGCTTCAAAATTATTTTGTCCCGTTCCGGGTAACATTTATATGGGATTATACATGAGCAATATTAAATATGTTTAAACTTATGTCTAGTCAGAAAGTAAACAGTATGCTGCAAATGCATTCAGCAACAGCATTTAACAGATGCTTTTATCCAAAGTGATTTACAGTATAATTATTACTGTGACAGTCTCCCTGGGGCGACCTGAGGTTAGGCACACACACACACATGCATGTGTTTCTTTTCAGTTTGATCATGGTAAGAACTTTCTGTTGACTTAAGTAGTTTGTATATGGAGGTAATGGTAATCTCTTAGCTTAATTTACCCTTTAAGTTAACTCTTACATAAAACCTTTTAGTTTTTAAGCATTTTTAAAATTTTAATCAAAACATTATTTAGTATGTTTATTAAACCGTTTTCCTTATTAGGACCCCAAAATGTTGGTGATGTCAGTTTTATTGTCCTCACAGGAACATTCAGTCCCTGCGTTGTAACCAAAACTTGACACGCACAGGCACATGCGATCCAAATTATGATTTAAATAATTGTTTAACTGACAAAACACCCATGTACGCCTAATGGTACTCTGTATGCATTATGAAGAGGAAATATCAGATATGCATTTAGAGTTAAAAGGTCAAAACCACTAAGCTGATAAAAGCTTTTATATTGAATATGTAAAAGCCCTAATGTTGGAGTTTATAATGCCTACGATTGCTTACCAGCATAAAACACCTTCAGTCCTGAGCATTAAACAGTCTGAACAGAGTACAGATTCGGCCGTTCTGATCCACAGTCCCCCACAGTGATCTGGACTCAGTAAAAAGCTTCAGTAATGGGTGGAAGACTGCAATGGTGTCAGGGAACAGAGAGACAGCATCAGCCCACAGCTTCTCCTGACACATCTGATAGATCCCTAACAGTGAGATATACGACAGACTGCCGCCGCTGCGGAAGGCAAGACGAATTCTCAAACGTGAGCTTGTGAGAGTAATGGAGAAATTAAAAGATAGACAGAGGGCAGGGGGAGAGCTGGAGGAGGGATGTGGAGTAAAAAAATGTGGAGTAAAAACACGTAAATTTGGTCTGTTCACTGGACAGAGAAAACTTCCTTTGAGATGCCAGAATGTGGCGGCTCATTTGTTTCCATCTGGTTGTTCAAGGTTAAGAGCCCTGCCTTAAAGGATTGATAAACGGTTCCCTGGGGCTGCGCTACGGACGCTAGATTTGCCGTGGCCAATGGAGAGAGTGTGTCTAATTTTCTTTATCACCTTCCAGCTGTAATCTACAGACTGATGTGCACACACACACACACATGCCAGGAAAAAGCCAAGCCCGTTAACATTTATCTGTCAGACTGGGCATGTTTCTCTGTCTCTCGCTCTCTCTTAAAGCTCTGTCTTGTTTTCTCGTCGACTCTGAATGTGAAACGTCACGCTTGTTAAAGTTGGGAGCAGGGGCCACTCGCATCGATTTTCCACCGTCTTAATACACTCGCTCTTCATTTTAGCTGTGAAGTAATGTGTGTCACGGAAGGAATATTGAAGATTTTGGTGCTATATTATTTTCATGCAGTGTTTTGTGCAGCATTGATATAGTCGGGGGTCTCTCGGTATGAGCCCCATTAACTGCTCTGCCATCCACAGTATTTTATCACAGAGAGACGGGTGTGGTGGATTATTTACAGAAGAAAAAAATAGGAGCTTTGTGAAAGCAGCAGATTTCTCAGCCAGACTGTTACATCAGCCATTTTCTTCAGAAAGAAACTGACTCACTTGATTGCGGCATTATGGCACAGTTTAGCCCCAGCGGTGTAACTAACTTTAGAAAACTAACTTCATCTGAGCTTTGGTGATTTATTGTTTTTCTAAATGTTTGGAGGCATTTTCTTAAAGGCAAATGGTTTTATTCTGTCAATGACAAAATACTTTTCCATTTGAATATGCAAAGGCTAAAATTAAGCCATTTGTAGGTTGATTTCCTCACAAAAGCACCAACGCTGCATTTTTGCCATGGCATTATAGCATAACTTTGCTTGGAAAAAATGACCAGCACAACACAATCTACAACATTGGCTTAAACAATGATGGGGTTTAGGGGTGGAGCAACATGGTTGTCCAACCAATAGGAGGCAGAGTGTTTGGGAAAACCATTATTTTTAAGTAGCACAAAAATTTCGCACTTTAATGCACTTTTTCTCTGCTTGCAGCATGCACACCAGGGACATTCAAATCCAAACAAGGTGAGGAGTCTTGTATGCCATGCCCTCCCAACAGCCGGGCCAGCTTTAGGGCGTCTAGTTTGTGCCCTTGTCAAAATGGCTACCACCGTGCTGACAGTGACTCTCCCGACAACCCGTGCACTAGTAAGTGATGTATCATTAGTGACATGTTAAATTAAGATCACTCCCATGATATCTGCTATAGTACTACGTGGCGCTAATTATATACGTTGAAAAGGTCTGTTCTGTACATTTAGTTGCTTTGATGTGTTAAACTTGACAAATCACATGGAAAAAGTGCTGATAAAAAGGTCATCATGTCTATTGTAATCTCGTCGGTTCACAGTACCTAACACGTTGAACATGTGATTAGCACTACTTAGCTTAAGGGCTGTTAAGGGTTGACAGATGGGTTTAATTGGAAATATCACATTAATTCACACATGGATACAATTTATTGCTCAAGCCCTTGATTGGAGAGCATTCTTGCACTAGCGCAAAAACAATTTTTCAGGAAGCCTGAATGTTTTTCATGATTTTTTGAAAAATAACTGTGCTGGAGGTAGAAAAGAAACACATTTATCGTTTTTTTAATAACTGTAACCAAAGCTCTCAAGTCCTTAGGCAGTTGTGCTTTGAGGCGTCAGCCACTGGTTTTAATTAGTTTATATCATGATTCATTGGTTGGAAATTTGACCCTGACAGTTCAAACTGTAGTCTGGATTCCCAATTAAAATGCACTACAGTGTAAAACACTGTAAATCCCAATTAGACATTTTTGCAACAAATATGCAAGAATAATTGGATAATTTACTCAATGACACTCAGTTTTTTTGGTATTTTTAGTGGTGTCACATTACAGTAACACTTTTTAAAACTATGATTTCAAAGCCATCAGGAAGCCAACAAAAATTTAAAGCCAACAAAGTGACAGACATTTCTGCTCTGTGGTGACGCAGTTCCAAGTTAAATGGCTTGATTTAAAGCCAACAAAGTTGTGATATTTCTTCTGTCAAGTTAAATGCTTCTAGAATAAGGAAAAATGTTAGGATTGATTTCATCCTTTTTCATCCAAAGGATTTGATTTCATCCTTTAGGAATTGTTTTGATTGTTGAAAGTTGGAGGGGTAGAAACTGCTTGGCCACTCAGTTAATATAGTCCAGTTCTAGCACCAAGAGAAGAGATGTCATTTACCAAGCAAGGGTTATGTTTTGACTAAAGATTTTACATGAAGGGCACATGAGTAAAACAATAACAACGTGAATGGATAAAATATTTATCGTAAACACTGCAATATTGTACAACAAATAAGAATAGTATGTTTTGATTTCATGGTGACTTTAAATTCTGCAAAACTGTTTTTTGGCCTCTATATTGTCATCTCTGGTTGAAACAATTATTGCAATTTACGAGGTATGAGTCTGAATTTTAAGCAGCTATTATAACAACAAGCTACAATCACTCCACCACCCTCAGCAGTCAGCACCCACACTTTAGTAGCCAGATAAAGTAACCAGATCTTCTTTTGGACCCAACAGCTCAAATTGTAAATAATTATTATAAACTTACTGTTGCAAATCAGGGTTAGGGTTAGAACACCATTTTGAACACTATTGTTTTATGTATATACTCAATAACTGATTTCCATTCATTTTTGACTAAAAAGTTACAAATGGTGTATTTGTAGTCTGCTGAACATTTAGTCTGCTGAACGTTTAGTGGATGTATAACAGATATATACACTTGTGAATAATGAAAGATTTTAGCTGCAGGACATTCATATAATGCCATATTTACTTAATGTATATCATATTGTACTGTTCCGTTAGTAATATAACTTTACTGTTATCATAGCTGTTCCCTCATCACCTTTAAATGTGATCTCCATCGTGAACGAGACCTCTGTGTCTCTTGAGTGGTCCGAGCCACGTGATTTGGGGGGACGAGATGATGTGGTTTACAACGTGGTATGTAAGAAGTGCCTGCATGATGGCGGGTCCTGTGCCCGGTGCGATGATAACGTGGAGGTGTCGCCACGGCGACTGGGTCTGGCTGAGAAACAGGCAGCAGTGAGGAATCTGCAGGCTCACACTCATTACAGCTTTGAGATCCAGGCTGTCAATGGCGTGTCCTCCAAGAGTTCATCCAGCCCTCAATACACCACAGTCAATATCACCACCAATCAAGCAGGTGAGAGATTTTTACTGCCTGATTGTCTAATATTTTATTTATGTTATGTATTTATGTATTTATGTATATCTTGCTGTGGGTTTTCTGTGGGATAGACTGGTTTACTTATTTATCCATTGTTTAAACATGAATATATGCTGATTTGATTCCATTCAAATACCCATTGACCATTTATTATCTGTTATTATCATTTTTTTATCTGTATGCTTGTATTTGTATTGTCAAATGGTCAGTCAGAGATGTCAGTTAGTCACAGGTAAGGGTAGACAATCTTTGTTATGCTGGTTAAAAGTCTCTACATTCTTTAAGTGGTCTAAATATATTTATGTACTTATATATCTTCTATGGAAGTCATAGTACCACAAAATGTTCTCTAATGATAGGATGTCCTGAAAAATATAAAATTACCATGGATTGCATGATACATGGCTAATGTATTACTAAAAAACATATCTGTTTAAAAATGTTTAAAAAATGTCTTTTGTTAGAAACATTTGACTGAATAAATGAAGGTATATTTTCAGTTTTAATGTTTAAAAAATGAGATTGTACTTTGGCAGGGTTTATAAAATTAACCAGCAGCAAACAGAGAAATATAGCTGAAAAACACCTGACTTGGACTCCAACTCAGGGACTGAATATGTCTGGTCAGTACATTAGAAACCCCAGGAAATCATAATTGGAGTTTTGTGGCTTTTACTCCATATGCGTTACAATAGCTTTAAGGTCATCTGTGTGCTAGTGTACTTATAAAAATTGACAAAATGATGTCTTTGCTGGTAAACAACTCTCAGCATTTCTCTTCCTAGAAAATGTCCTAGACTAAAATATCTGAGTCATCTTGCACTGACGTTGCAGTTTATTTTTTTCCTTAGCAATGCAGGGATTAAAATGTTACAGAAATAACAAGCAGATTTAATACATGTAATATGATCTATTTTTTCAATTTAAAGTATCACAAACAACAAATGGCTTGATAGCTTTAAAAATTGTAAATTAGGGTAAAATGATTTGATCTTGTATTGTATTGTAAAGTAATGTTGTTTCCAAAGTCACACTGGTTGTATTCAGATGAATGATTTGAGGATGATGATTTGTTTGAACATCTCTATGATCCAATTGGCAAATTAGAGTGCTTTACTAAGATTGTTTTAGTTTTTCTTCATGTTTTTTAAAGCTATTTATGTGTTTTTTCAAAACTGCTGTTTACAGTTTAATGAAGTTCATACTCTTTCTATGTGTATATTCAAGACATTTTCTAATCCGAGATATCTATCTATATGCAAGGTGGTGTTGAACAAGGAGGTTCCTATTTTTAGAATATAGACCACCTTCTGAATGGCAACAGAAGTATTTGATATCTAGCCAAGCCTATTGGCTGTTTAAAAAGTAATTGGATGAGCCCTTCAATATAACATTTTCCTGTTACAATAGAAAATTCAGGAAACTGTGTTTGTTATGCCAATTCACAAACCTTTTAAATGTAAAGCAACATTCAACTTATACATTTTGTCAGTGCATGTACTGCCTGGGAATTGAACCTGCAACCTTTGCGCTGCTAACGCAATGCTCCACAGGAACACACACACACTAGGCTGTCGTTTCAGAATCTAACCTTACTTCCAATTGAATTAAATGTCTTTTTTAATGTCTGTCTTGTCTCTTGTCACCTGCAGCTCCGTCCGCAATCCCCACAGTACATTTAATGCGGGCCACAGCTGGCACCCTCAGCCTCTCCTGGCTGCCCCCAGAGCGGCCTAACGGAGTGATCCTGGATTATGAGATCAAGTACCAAGAGAGGGTGAGGAACTCCTGTGCATCTAAATCAACCCCGACCGAAGAACTCTTGAACCCAGGCCAGATGACATTACAGCAGGCACCCAGCATGGGTTTACCTGGCTTGAGCTCAAAGTAGCCCTGGCTTTACTTAAAGCAGAGCACAATGGAAGAACAGATGGCCACTGGTCAAAACCCAGTGCCTAATGCTTAAAAGTGTGGAGCTTAATTTGTCTATAGGATTTACTCGTGGCCGTGTGTTTGGATGAGTGTTAGCCAAGGCTTGTCTTTTCAAATACTCTTGATCCATTAATTGCAGCGCAAACCATTAACCAAACATTCACGCTCAGGAACAGTCCAAAGACGGCAATTCATTTACTCACCCATATGCCATTTAAAGCTGTTTGACTTGTGGAACAGAAAAGATTTTGTTTCATGCGATTAAAGTCAATGGGGACCAAACAAGAATATTCATTTTTGAGTGAACTGCCCCTTTAAGCATTGAATGACTTGAATGTCTTGCTGTAAGCATTAAATGTGTTTTTTTTTTTACTCAGGGAGAGACTTTTTCCCACACTGTCACTGCCCAGCACACCTCAGCTAAAGTTGAGGGATTAAAGGCCGGTACGGTGTATGTTGTGCAGGTCCGTGCTCGGACAGTAGCTGGATATGGACAGTATAGCAACCCGGTGGACATCAGCACAAGCTTGTATGGTAAAGATATAGAATTTCATGTCTTCTACACACATTGGTTGGTTACCAAGCACATCATTTGAACAGGTCACTCTAACCCTATATGACCTTTTTCATTGATAAATGATAAACAAGACATTTTTTAAAATCATACTATTTTTTTCTTTCATGCATTCAGTAATGCTTACTCAATTAATTATTGAATTAATTCAAGCTTACAAGCTTTAAAAAGAAGGAATCATAAATGTAACAACATACAAACAATGAAACAGGCTCTACATGCAGTTTAAATGAGTTTAATGAATGAAAACATAAGCCTTAACACAAGAAAATAAATCTAACACAAACAATGAAACATTCACACATACCACACACAACAACCTACAACGGGAAACACAGGGGCATGTATACACAGGCTAATCCAAGGGAAAACAAGGTACACCTAGACACAAACTGGGTGAGGTAATACTTGAGACTACAAAAACCAGAAACAAGGACTACAAAATAAACTTCAAAATAAAAGACATGACACTATAACAAAACATGGACACTTTAAAATAAAACTACTTATTAAAACAAGCATGAGCACTATATTCCAATGTGTATTGAAAACAACAATGTAACATAAAAAATGTATAACAAAGACCAGAACTTTTCCTTTAATTGTGTTTCAGATTGTTGTGTGTAGTTTCACTTTGTTTGTATGCCGGTGCATGAGATCATTTTGAATTGTCTTGCAGATGATCCAGAGCGATCTGTACAGGACCTGCTGCCTCTCATTGTGGGCTCAGCTTCTGCTGGGTTTGTCGTCATCCTTGCCATGGTGGTCATCGCTGTTGTTTGCCTCAGGTAAATATGACTGAACAACATGTTATCTGTACATCAGAAGTATTAAAAGGGCTTTACAATGGAGACAGGTGGTGGAGGAGAAGGGTTGGTGAAAGAGAATATGGAGAAAGTTAAAATAAGGACAATTATTTTATTTACAGTAACTACAAGGAAGAATGTCGTAAAATCTGTACCTACATTGTTTTCCAGTAAACATGTATAAACCTCTTTAAACAAAATAATGTTTATGTTCAAAACTGTGAAAAGGAATATTTACCTTAAATGAGGGGCATTTTTCTTACCCCATTGACCATTTTGTTGACCTTAAATGTCAGTTTTATCTTTAAAATAAGTTTTAAAGATAAATAAAACTTGGCCAGTATAATTGCAGCGTGTTAGGAAAGTAAATGGCTTTGGTACAATGTGAACTTTGCAATGCCTTTGCAATGGCAATTTGTATTGTTTGTCTTTTCAATGCTTGGGTACTTTGCGTCAAGGGAACTCAACAGGCAACAACAAAATTAGATCAAATAGGGGCTATTAAAAAGACTTCAAAGTGTGTCTAAGTTCAGATATTTATGTGGGTCTCACAAGATGCTCATTTGAGGCCACTTCTCCTCAGAGTGAGGACTGGGCCATTGCCAGTCACTCCAGAAACGACAAACTGCCACTGTGTCTATTTGACACATTCTTCTTGACTGCGACCGCCTTATTGTGCCAAAGCATCTCCTCCTCTCTGCTTTCAGCCTCTTTCTTCTCTCTCATTCATGCCTTTTACACTAATGTGTTCATTGTGTGTGTGTGTGTGTGTGTGTGTGTGTGTGGGAGCGTCACTCTTTTCCTTAGAAATTTAAATTGGAGATGAGATGCTAATTAGCAGCAGGCGTCATTGTTAGCACAGGTCGTGAGACAAAAGGAATTCCACACATAGTGAATTCCAATAGGCCCCTTTGCACCCGTTTTCTTTCAAACACGCTACTTATGCAGAGTTAGTGAAACAAAGAGTTCTTAATGAAGGCTGAGATTAAAATACACTGTTCACTATCTTCAGATTTTTGACGCAAAAAATGAACCAAACAGATTAGCGTGGATGCTGTGTGGTTGGTTATTTATGCCCTAAACCTATAATTTGGTGTTAATTGACTAGCCTTTGGAGTCTAACCTACATTTTGGCTCATTCTATCTGTGTAGTAGACGCATTTTGGTTAGAGACGACAACGTCAGATCTGACGTGCTTATTGTTGTGGCGGGCCAGACTTTGGAGCATGAATGTACCTCATTTCAGTTAGAAGTAAATGGCAAGAAACGCACTAAGGGTGCGATATTACGCATTTAGGAAGTGAATCACACTCATTATGGGTTTAGATTTAGATTTAAAACTAGGTTTTTGTGCAATTTGAGGGACATAATTGATGATTGAAGCATATGAAATACCTAAACCACTCAAAAAGTTCTCTTTCACAATTTGCCCCAGTTAAATTTTTGTGCCTGCACACAGTGTAAATCCAGACATAAGCCAGACACTCAGTGTGCGCATTATCTGGTTACAGACGGCAGCGCACTGGCTCAGAGCTGGAGTACACTGAGAAACTGCAGCAGTATGGTGAGTTAAACTGCATCCTGCTTTCCAAAAATAAAAACAAAAACATCATTAACAGAACAGCAGAAATCATGTTTGCGAGCAGAGGGCTTCTGAGCATGATGCAGAGATAGCTTTAACATTGATTAATTGAAGCATTACAATAAATTATTTGGTCGAAGATGTGCCCTGGAGGGTAGTCACACGTAGTCACGTTTTGTGACATGATGTATGATGGTCTTTAAGTGCAACAATAAGGCATGTAGTAAAAATAAAGCAAATATAAACACAGCTATAATTTTTCCTCATATTTTTCATTTAGTGTCCCCAGGTGTCAAAGTTTATATTGACCCTTTTACATACGAGGACCCGAACGAGGCGGTTCATGAATTTGCCCGAGAGATCGACATATCATGTGTGAAGATAGAGGAAGTCATTGGAGCAGGTAAACCACATTTCTCCAAATTAAGAGCTTGTAAGGCTCTTGTTTAATATTGTCTTTATGTACTTTAACATACAAACTCGTAGCATGTCAGAGTATTTGTGGAAATGCACATCAAGTTTCCCAGAATCCCTTGCAGTGCTTCTCAACTAGTGGTGACCCAGCACAGTATTAGAACAGTTTTTTTATTATACATATGCAACAAAATTACTAAATGATTAACCTAACATAGACACTAGACAATTTTGTAAATGCATTATAAACACCAGAAGTTACAGTCTAACACACTGAAAAATCCCTGGGTCAAATATTGTGTTGAAGTAGCAGATTTAATTCTAATGTAATCAGACTTAGGAAGCAACATAATTTCGCATTTACACCCGTTGTATTTGCACTATGGTGACGTGTAACTTTTGGACTCTTTGATATCCATTCATAATGTTTGAGGATCACACCTCTGCTTTACATCTTTACCTGTTGTAGACTATTTGCATTACAGCAACAATAAATGTGCATTGTTTTGTGTTGCTGACATCATAATGCCATTCCCTACACCATAGTACTTTTTAATAAGTTAGGCTAGACACACACAGCCTTTGACACCAACAACATAAGATACAGGAAAACATTTTTGCAGATAAATCTTCATTTTGCAATCTTTTTGTGCTTGTGTTATTCTGTGGATGATGTTTTATCCCTGCTGACCGTCAACCAATCAGTACAGACCCACACAGCAATTTCTTGGTCATGACCCTCCAGTTGAAACCACTGCCTTAAAATTAAATGTTAAGATTTAAAGATTAAGATTAAGGTTAAGATTTGTATTCGTAACAATAACCATCATTGAAATACCAATAGTAATAATATTATATTTATGGGACATAGCATTCCTGTAGCTCAGCTGGTAGAGCGTTGTGTTAGCTGGGCAAAGGCTGTGGGTTCAAACCCAGGAAATACAAGTACTGATAAAAATGTATAACTTGAATTCACTGTAAGTCACTTTGGATAAAAGCATCTGCCGAATGAATAAATGTAATGTAAATGTAAATAATGCAGAGGCTGTTTGCTGTTACTAACCGGATGCATGCTGCTTGCTGCCTTCACCTACATCTTTTATTGTCTTGTGTTTTTTTCTTTTATTTACTTATCTCACAATTCCCTCCACCTCTTTTATATCATTTACATTCTGTTCCCCAGGGTCCAGACTCAAATCTTCCCAAGCCCTTAAATTTCTCACTCCTCCTTCTCCACAGTCTGGCCCTAAACGGTTCTCTCACCCACTGTCTCCATCCGCCCCCTGCCTGTTCAAACTCTAAACCGTTGCCATCCATCCTACTCTCTCTCTCTCTCGTGCACTTTTCTCGTTCCTTCTATTTCTGCTGTGCATCTTCCCAAAAAAGAAAAACAAAAAAAAATTTGTTTTAGTCCTAAACTCAAACCAATAATCCTCCCTCACTCTCCCTCGCCCCCACCCACCCCCACTTCCCCTCCCCTCTCTGTGATATTTATTCAGGAGAGTTTGGGGAGGTGTGTCGGGGGAGGTTAAAGCAGCCCGGCAGAAAGGAAGTAACAGTGGCTATCAAGACGCTGAAGGCAGGCTACACAGAGCGCCAGAGGCGGGACTTCCTGAGCGAGGCCAGTATCATGGGCCAGTTTGACCATCCCAATATCATCCACCTGGAAGGAGTTCTGACCAGGAGCTGCCCGGTGCTTATTGTCACGGAGTTCATGGAAAACGGAGCTCTAGACTCCTTCCTCAGGGTAAGACGTAGATCATTGTTAGCACCACATATTTCTTATATAGCACATACAAGGCCTGACTCAAATGACTCACAAGTCCAAAAGTAATATTTTAAGTGCAAACAGAAGCCTCTGCCAACCGATTGCTTCTGCAGTGAACTGAAAAATGGTGTGAATGTGTGTAATGGAGTGTAATTTAATATGCCTAGCACTCATTTAGTTGCCTTTTTCAGTAAGATTATTGGTGAACGTTGCATCACCTAATTAATATTCATGAGCTGATAAGGTTTATAATATGCCCCTTCCAGCTAGTTTCCACATTCCAGAAATAAATGTTAGTAAACGATTTGCAATACTAGCTAATAATGGTATGTTTAAAAATTAAAACTGGCATTGAGATGCTCTGGATGGCGAACTTGACAAACCTCCATCTTTTCACGATTAAATCAATTCCTTGGAATTGAAACACCTTTTTCATTAAATATCCTGTTCCACTCAGAAGAACATCACAAGAATAAAATGGGTCACAAAAACCTGGTTCCTCTTGCTTTGAATAAAAGTGTGACCAGTCTTTAACCAGTAAGTGCTTTTTCAAGCTGACAGGGGACTTTATAACCCCTCTGACTGAAACAATTATTTGTGCTTCTTTAGAGAGACGCCTGGTTAACCTGCATCTGTCTTTCCCAGACATTTGAAATACCAAAATAACCTTGCATGATCTCAGCTGAGTTACTGCAATAAAACTTGGTAAACGGTTTATACCACAGAACCTAAACCAATGTACGCTTTCAGTGAGAGATGCATAAAAACTATAGAGTAACACTTTAGAGTTTAGAGATCCAGAGGTGGTGTTGAGGGGGAGATGTCTCGCTCTCTGAGCACCAGACAGAAGATTACTGTAGTCAACCTAGATCCCACCCCCACAAGCCCCTCTTTCTACCATCTTCCTACAGCACAGCTTGTACTGAGTCCAGCCAGAGACACAAACATGTTTGTTCTCCACACACACAATGTCAATTCTAAAAATACCCATAAACCCAAGCTTTGGCATGAATCATCTCCAACTTTACAAAAAACCACATAGCATCGACATCAAAATCTTCCACCAGAATGTTTATCGTCACAAAGCCAAACAAAGTGAGAACGCCACTGACCCGATGATGTTCCGTTCGCTTGGAGGCTTAGCAAAATGTGTGCGCTATTTGTGAGAGCCAGAGCTGTAAATTCACCCTCAGAGATTTCTCGAGCACCAATACTCGGGCCACAGCGGTGAAGTGTGGAGCCCTGCCGCTGTTACTAATGCTTGTACTTGAGTTTCTCTATTCAGTATGTGAAAAAGCAAACATGTGGCTTTGATATTCTATGTGAAGTATGTAATTGAATTATGCTTTCAAGTATTCAGTGCTTTGGCAAAGGAAATTCCTCTATGGAGATTAGCTTTTGTGGAGTTTTGTGCAGAGACACCATTTTGTAGCATTGGCGTTCTGATACCCTGAAGATGATTACAGCTTGCTGAAAGCGGAATTAGTCAAACGGCGCCGTCAAAGTTAGACTGATTAAAACCAGCAGAACTGGCATCGTGTCATGTTTACATCTGTTAACGCTGCTTGTCTTCATGTTTTGTACCATTTCTTCTCAGCTGAATGATGGCAGGTTCACAGTGACGCAGCTGGTTGGCATGTTAAGGGGCATCGCTGCTGGTATGAAGTATCTGTCTGACATGAACTACGTCCATCGTGACCTGGCCGCCCGAAATGTGCTTGTCAACAGCAACCTGGTGTGCAAAGTGTCCGATTTTGGCCTCTCTCGCTTTTTAGACGATAACTCATCGGACCCCACCTATACCAGCTCACTGGTGAGTTTGAAAAAGGCCACAATTTGCTCTTTAAACTTCTTATATAATTCAAAGTCAAAATAAATCACAATATCTTTGCTCAGTAAATGCCCCAAATCCCCTTTGTGCCAGTGTTGTACCCTGTAGTATTTTAATTGTACAAAGGTATAAATTAGTAGGCAGTAATTTCTTCTTGTCTTTATAAATAATTTAAATGGTGAAATAACTGCCATGTTTCTGTTTGTGCTCATATCAGTCATGATGAATTGTTCAGCATTAATCATTTGATGGATAAACATGCCTTCAGTTAACATGAATAATTTTACCACAAGTACTGAGGTGGGATTGTACCATAGTACAGTGATGTTATCAGAGTATCAGTTTCTTTCTGATAGACTAGTGGGGAACATTTTATCTATATCTAGGCACCAGACAGAAATGTACAGTACAGTTACACTATACATTAAGAATTGATAAGACCATCCTTGACCGTCTTTCTTATCAGGATTGTGGAGTACAGATGGCAAATTTAATATGTGGAGAAAGCCTGTCTTTATCTCTGTCTGTGTGAAACATATGGATGTAGTCAGTTTGTGATGGCTTACTTGGTGTATATGACAGGATGGGAGAAAAATTTAAAGACAAACACCCTACAGAATAAAATGTATATATTAACATTCAACTGTACATCAATTTTCGCAGCTAAAATTGCTTAAAAACTTGGTCCATAATTGTAAATGCAAGAACTGAATCGATACATGTTGTGGTGAAGATTTAAGGCTAGCTCATTTAGCTCGTAGTTTTCTTAGATTAGTGTATTGATTGGCCCTGCCCGTTCATGTTGTCAGTATCACTGATGGATCAAACCAACGCCTTTAAAGCCAGATTTCTGCTGCTCTATTTTTACATTTTTTTTCATCTAAGATTAATGAAGCCAGTGAGGTTCCCTGTGGGGAGAAACCATGAGTTAGGGCTGAGACTTCACTCTAATTAGGCTGCTGAAGACTGTGTCTGTGGTTTTAAGTTGGTGTTTGGGTTTAATGGGATTTGTGTGTTTGTGTGCGTGTTATCATACAGGGAGGAAAGATCCCAATCCGCTGGACTGCCCCAGAGGCCATCGCCTTCAGAAAATTCACCTCCGCCAGTGATGTGTGGAGCTACGGCATTGTCATGTGGGAGGTGATGTCATTCGGAGAGCGGCCATATTGGGACATGAGCAATCAAGACGTATGTCAGCTTTAGCTTTGCATTATTTTTGGGTGAATCACAGGAAAATATCCCTAGGTCATATCCCTAGGTACCCCCTGTACCCCCCCCACACACCAATTTTTTTTAATGATTATCATGGTTAATAACTGAACTGAACTAGTTTTCATTTATTTTGCACTGTGATGATGTAAATCTTATTCTAATAATTGTAATGATGTTAGACCTTCTATCTTTAACTCTCTTACCTCATTTTATCTAAAACTCTTTGCATTTACATATTTTATTCTTAATAGATTCTCATTACTGTAATACAGCTCTATAGAACTTACCATTAATTAAAGGTAGTACAACAAATGCATAATATATTAGGTTTAACCTTAATAGCATATTATTGATTTTTTTCACATTACAATAATTGGAGCAAGTCTTTCTGCATTATAGTAATAATAATATGAGAATTGTTCTTAATTATCACAGTGGATTTTTTTTGCGCCATTGTGGCAAAACATTCACCCTTTGACATTTAATATTAGTTCCTGTTGGAAATGTATCTTGTCCAAATGTATTTCTCAATTATTCCTTTTACGAGTAAAATAAATACGAGTTTAACAATATCGTATTTATGCTTATTTTTCAATACTGCAAGCTGTAAGCACCATTGTATATGTATCTAAAATCTAAAAGGCATATTAATGGTACGATCTAAAAGTCCATAATGGTCCATTTATGTAACACATTCTGCTTGTATACTGTGTATCTAATGAAACTTGGTATATGCTTGACTTTCTCCTAATGTGAATAGGTGTAATTGCTGTGCCTGTGTTTGCTTTAGGTAATGAATGCGGTGGAGCAGGACTACAGGCTGCCTCCACCCATGGACTGCCCTGCAGTGCTGCACCAGCTGATGCTGGAGTGCTGGGTGAAGGAGCGGAACATGAGGCCACGTTTTGGCCAGATCGTCAGCACACTTGACAAGCTGCTGCGCAACGCCGCCAGCCTCAAAGTGCTCACCAGCACACACTCAGGGTGAGCAGAAACTGGACCAGATTACACACGGGTCAATTATGGCTCAGAGTTACAGGAACAGACGGAGGTTATTGTTGAAAAGCATCTTGTGTAATCGCCAATAGCAAAGTTCACAGTAAATAGTTTGCAGTTTTGCGGACAAAATCAGGCTATTTTTGGTGCAGAAGTGTCATATTTACAGTAATTATTAACAGCATTTTTAGACACAATGTAGGTCTTATTATTAAACTTTTTGAAGTTTGAATGGTAATTATGCAGAAGATTTAAATGCTTAGTGTTTGCTCTTTCACAGCTCAGGAGAAAAGGAGATATATAAACAGAGTTCTCAGTTAATTTTCTGTTGACATACAGTTAGTGTACGGAGCTATAATCTTGTTGAGGGAAGCATTGCTCAAATAATTTGGTTTCTGAGGAACTGTAAAATATTCTAATACTAAAATGCACTTTTTTTATTGTTCTTTGTGAATCTGAGGAGAGTTTGTGACACTGTTAAAATCTCTGCTAAAGCTCTAGAGCAGACACATGACACTACCCAATAAGAGGCAGAGCCGGTGCTTTTTCATAGGGGTGGCCAGACAAGGGCCAGCAAATAATCTGGGGTGGCACAGAAGACATTATACAAACAAAGGCACTCATGCAATCCTACAATCGTTTCATAGTATTTTAGATGCCCAAAATTACTAGAATAATATTTTAATAAAAAAATCACAGGTTTTGCCCATGGTATCTGCAGCTACCCTTGGTCTTTTATTTAATCTAAGACAGATGTATTTTAAAAAACATATTACATGATAAGCAAACCCTCGTCTTAAATGATGATTTGCTGCCCATGCTCGAGTTCACGGCACCCCCTCCATTTTAAGCATATAAATTATCCAGCAGCTGTGGACAAAAAATACGTGCAGTGTGTAACACTGCTGAGCTTGACTTAGTAAAAAATAAACAGGCTCATTTCTCTCACATTTGAACACGCACGGATTTCGCCTGGAGCACTTTGAACTGAAGCATCTTGGGAGCACAGTAACGGCTGACTTACACACAGAGCTGTGCCCTTTCTCCTTGGCTGGCTGCTATATCTGGTCGCAGGGGAAGCTGGTTCTGCTCAGGCTACGGCTAGCGGAGGTGACGGCGAGAGCTTAATAAGGGAGATGGAGGAGATGCTAAAAGAGAGCAATGACTTTAATTAGTTGGCTAATGAGCTTTTTAATGTGCCGGCAGTGGAGCCTCGTGCCCGATGCAGGGCTCAGTCGAGTATGCATACGTGTGTGTGTGTTTGCGTCATGGCTTCTCGTGGCGCCGCATGCTGATGTCCTGTGTATGATTCATTTATGTTTGCATCTGTATGCACGAGCAGCTCCGGCCCGGCTGTTGACATGCCATGATCCAATCCTCAGAGACAGCTGTGTGTGTGTGTGATTATCATCCATCTTTGAATAGGAATGTATGCATTTGGCTTTTTTATGGGAATTAGGAAACCATGCACCAAAGACAGACAATTCTTTCATTATTTAGTCACTCTGATGTTGCTCCAAAACCTTATGCTGTTACTTTATTCTGTGAAACACAAAAGCAGAACAGTTTGAGGAATCTTTATGCTGAGGCTAAAATGATACCAAGTCTAACTCTGACAAGCTATGAAAAGATAAAAAACACCATTAAAGTCTGTGTGACAATTTAGCATGACCATATGTGCTATATTATAAGTCTTGCAATAAAAAGTCCCATGCAATAGTTGTAAAATCATAAAATACAAAAATATAAAAACCTAAAAAATGTACAGAATATACCAAAGGAAAAACCAACAACATATCAATTTTTGATTTCTGAACATGTGGAAACTCTCCTTTATTGTGTGTTTTTTGGGCTGTGACAGATAAAGATGTCTGTTGGCAGCGTTACACACAAATAAACAAACAAGTTTGAAAAGACACACTGACAGGATTTAACATTTTTGTCTGAGCTATTTCTTTAAAAGAAAACCCTTCATTGCTGCTGTGATATCCTGTGATAGCTCATTTTTGCTTTGCGTTTCTCTCTCTCCATAGGGATCTCTGTAGAATTGGCGGGACCCTGCCGGGCCACCAAAGGAAGAGTATAGGAGATTCACAAGATATGAAACAACAAATGAGCCAAACTCTGCCCATACGGGTTTGACTGATTAAAAAAAACACCTGCTGAGCCCCCAGGCTAAAAGCAAATTCCCATTTGAAGGACATTCCATAGACAGCCCATGGAAAATTACTGGAACTGACTTTTGCTTGAGGAGCCAATGGAAAACCTGGATACAATTTGGGACAGCTATGTCACACCCACCCAAGGAGCTTGTGGAAAACTATGGTGTGTCCAACGGAAAACTGTTTTCACTTGACGGGCAGCCTGTGTAGCAGGTACCAACTGGGATAAAACAACATGTTAATTGGAGTTCTGTATGATGGTGCCTCAGGCTGTCGTCTTTGTTCTTTCCATCCCCTTTGTCATGACTCTCATGTTTACACTGAATTTTTATTTTATGGATTAAATTGACAGTGTTTTTACTTCTCAGGTTCAGTTTGCATGCGTGCATGTGTTTCGCAAAGAAATATCTCTCTTCCATAAATCCCTTCCACGCTTTCCTCGTATTTACAGAGGCCACAAACAACAATACGAACTTGAGAATTATAAGCTAGCTGTATAATGTTTTAAAAAATTAAATAAATGTAAGCTGGGACTGTTTGATGCTGACTTGAGGATATTTTGCCGCTTTTTTCCCTCAAAGACTCGTTTCTTCTGATCTCTTCTTCATATTGAAGGACGACAAGAAGAGCAAAGAGGGACATTAAAGTTTCAAATCAGGCAGGACGGACTTGAATTGTGGCTTTCACAGAGGGAAGAGAACATTTTCAACAAAGGGACATCTTTTAAGAGCGAGTTGACTTTAAAAAGGGGATTATGGTTCAGAAAAGGTGTTTTTACCTCTGTTGTATTTTGTCTTCCATGAAACACTGTTGAGAGACATTCCCTCATGGAGGACATCAGACTGTGATTTAGGAATTATTGTTTCCTCTAAGGAGGAATTGTGTGAGGTATGTGTGTGTACGTTTGTGTGTGTGTGTGCGTGTGTATGTACAGTAAGCCCTTGTGTGCTTGAGTGAGTGTTACAGACTCACTTGCATGCCATATTCAAAACTCAAACCTATTCGAGAGGTAAGACAGTGACAGGTTGACTTGAGAGCTGTTGTTTGATGAATATTCCAGTTATCTGAATTCAAATATGCATAACTGTGTAAATAAACATGCCTCATAAGATCTAAAGAGTCTGTGATTATAATGCCTGATTTACACCCACAGCAGCAACATGAATCTTTTTAATACTACTGATATTTACTGTAGTGTGCCAATGCCTCTGAGTCTGGTGTTCTTTAAATAGTGGAGCTTTAACAATAAGATGTGATTTGTTATGTGCTGTAAATGTCACATTGCACATTAGTTTATTGCAAACTATATCAAACACTTTGCATAAAATATGCACACAGCATTGAAGTTCAACTGATTGGAGTGAATCATTTATCAGGGACATTTGATTTAAATGCATACAAATTGTTTACTGACTCATTTGAGTCCCTGCATAGCATTTAACATTTTTAACATACTAAATATTATTATATCCAGTATTGTACAAAATAATATACAGTTTAGTTAGTTTAGCTGCTGTGATCACTGATTTTTGAACTGCTGTTTTTAATATTGTTTTTTTTAATATTTATTGAAAGTACTTTTTTCAAATGCTGTTTAATGCTGATAATTGTGTATCTAGAAATGTATTGCTCCCCACTCTGAGGACCTTCAATATTGTTATTTTATTTGTATTAGTTGCTTGTACAGTAGCTTGACTGCAGCTTAACATCTTTTCTCACCAGCGTAACACCAGTGCATTTATTCATGAGGGTCCGGCATTCAATCATCCACAAGTTTGCCTGCTATATAACACACTGTAATCCCTCTGAATCACCGGAGCTTATTTCTATAGGTACAGACTTTGAAAACAGTTTGTCAGTATGATCAGAGCTTCTCCATCTCTTGTGTATCTCCCTGACTTCCCGTGTCAGATCTCCCTATGCGCCAAAACCCAGCACTTCCCGCACTGCACAAAAGCACGTTTGATCTTTCCAATTACTCCGGCCGTTCTGTGCAAGCCTGCAGATTGGATGGAACAGCTTGGCAACAGAATTGGTTGCACATCAGGCTCTTTTACTGCTGTAGTTATTCGCCCACTGGTTAAAGATGTACTGTAACTGCTGCCTCATCAGGGGACAGGGACTGTGTCAAAAGTGCCGTAATAATCACAAAGCGTGAACGCTCATTAAGATGGGAGAGTGCGTTTGTGTGTTACGTGTGTTTATGCGTGCATCTGTGAAAGAACAGAGAAGTGTGTCAGTGTGGGCGATTGAGGCGCAGTGTGAGTTTGAGGCAGAGGCAGATATGGATGGAAAGGAATGAGGCTGTGTAGCATCTGTGTTGTGTGAGAGAAAGAATTGATGGCAGAGGAGAGCGAATCGAGATGTGTAACTGTGAGCTGAATGCTCAAGGGGTTGTCAGAGAAACATCACGGCACGCTGCAGACATTGAATCTAGCATACAGCTAACATTCTCCGGGCGCGTGTGGAAGTGGATGCTGTCAAAACTCCCTCGTTGACTGGCGGCTCAAGCTTGAAATTCCAATTAGATGGACATGGCAGATTCTATGTGTTTACCACACTGAAAACAGCTTACTGTACTTACAGTATTGCTGTAGATGTGGGAAGTATTGAGAATGTGCTGACCTCTTTCCATTCCCGTAGTGTTTACAGTGAATGGAATTAAATTGTTGCATTCTCTGAAGAACATGTAAACAGTGCTTGTCGTGCAAAACAAACCACCAGGATTCCCAGGTTATTTTGGATGGTTGCCAGGGTGTTGCTATGCAGAATTTCAGTGTAAATCTTGCGTCTGATGTACTGTAAACCAGATAAATAATTTATTTGATGATCTGTGTTGGATAAACAAGTAAAAAATTTGTAGATGACAAAACTAGATGGTTTTGCGCATGTTGTAGCAGAGTTAAATCATCAGCGTTCAGTTGCCCCCTCTCCCTCAGTAAAGGCCCGTTTGCCTCACGTCCACAAATACCCCCCAATATGACACTCTGTAGGCCTCTGAACCTAACTGTCTGAGGTACAAAATCATGACATGCAAATTGCATTCGGCACAAATGTATTGAACGCATTTGCATCGTTACCCAATTTGCATAATTCCCTCAGTAAATTGGGTGCCATCAGTGGTCGCAATTCATTCTAAGCGAATTTGCCCCCCCTTAGGGTTAGAGGTTTTAAAAACCCACACGCCTAAACACAAGCAGTAACAGTAGTGATGTTTGCCCTAGCATGCGGCATTAATTTCTATTCTACACATGTTCAGTGGCAGTGCATAATTTTCTGTACCATCACACCTCTTTGTATGGATTAGATGATCTCGCTTAGAGACCGTTCTGCCCCATCGATTTCCACCCACATACACACAGTAGCAGCACTGTGACAGCATCACACTGTAACTCCTGACATTCATGCTCCTTCACAAGTGTTTATCCAGCGTCTACATGCCAAGAGAGTGCAGAAACAGAGGCGGAGGTGTAGATATGAATGCGCTGTTGCTTTGTACTTGTAAGAATTACAAGTTGCCACCTGCCGCCCATGTAAAGGTGACCACGTCCACAGACACAACACAGAACAGCTCTTTAGTGTCCATTAGAAAACAAAAGACTAACCAACACACAGTGATCTCTTGTGACAGCTAGCATTTAGCTTGTTCGAGTGACTGACATGTTTTATATCTGCCCAATAAGCTGCTAGAAAGAGTTGAAAGTAAACAAGACAGCATTTGCAACCTAGTTTACTTTGATAATGTAAAAAAGTATGAGTCAAACTGTGTATATTCAAAAGGCTTACCTCTAAAGCGCATTTAAACAGCCCAATGCTAATACTTATTTTATGTAAGTATTTATATGTATTATTTTATATAAGTATTTTATATACGTTTTTTGCCATAATCTTTATTAAAGTACTAGTAACCTGAACTAAATCAATGCGTTATTAGTTTTGAAAGATTGTTTTGAAAGGGTGCAATACACACATCAGCAGTTTAAAACAATGCTATAAGATATTTGGCTTATGGCTAAAATTATTTTCCCTGCCCACACAGACTGTCAGCTAAAAAGAAAGCCATTTAGTTATTCACATTTTGGTGAAAGATTACAAGGAGAAACCATTTTTTCTTTTAAATTAACCAGCATTTGGGTGATTAGCTGTTAACCCCTGCTGGTAGATGTGTGCCATTTTCTGGTTGCAAATAGCATGTTGCCCCATTCGTATAACTACTTCTATACTATTACTGTATTGAATATTTTTAACTGTGGCCATTTTTGCAGTACAGAGCATACAAACAATGAATGTGTGTTTTTCCATGTCTGCTGCCAAGAATATCTAGACATTTACGGCTCTGGTGGCTGTCTGAAAAGATGTTTCTGAAAACGAGTGCTTATGAAGCAAAAATGGCAGCATCCAGATTGTGTACGTGCCAGAAGAACGACTCAAATTGAGATAAATAGGAATGCTAACAAATGGTTTCTCCAGGTGTCCTGGAACTCTGAGGAAACAACATTCTGATAAATAACACTCACAATAAGACTAGACGTGTGCATATTGGGTCTATTTTGATTTCACACTGTCTTTAAATATATTATGACAGCTTTACATGACAGAATAATACTCAAACATCACAGACACTGTTTTATATTAAATATTGCTTGTGAATGATATAAGCCTCACGTGAGGTTTCAAGTTCTCATCAAACACTCCTCAGAAAATCAGCATAAACGTCAGTCTTGCACCACCACACCTAAAGCCGCAGTGTCTGTGTCTTTGGGGCCTGGGGTGAGCTGACCTGAGACCAGCCTTTAAAACCCCATTTAATGTCTGTCATTTATATTTATAGAGCACTTTGACTTAAACACCTACTGAGGCTCTGCTGCCTTTCACTACCCGCCTGAATGACTGAGTGACTTTCACCTCAGAAGGGCGAGAGCCCCCAGTACAGACTTCTAAGTGCTGGTGAGGGGGCGGAGAGCTTCCAGAAGCCAGATAAAGATTTCTTTACCGTATTAAGGCTCAGGAAAATGGGGAAATTACAAAGCGCAGATTAGAGTCCCTCTGTTAGCCGATGGGATTGTGGTGGCTCGGGACCCCCACTGGTACTCCTGCCAGCAAAGCCAGATTGTAAATCAGAGGAGAAAAGCAAGAATAAAGAACCAGCTGGAAGCTCATGCATTATCCTTGATGTCAACATACAGTAAGGATATAGGTCTGTTGAGAGCCCAGAGGGTTCTTTTCAGGGGCCTAATATGCCCACCAGTGCTCAGGACCCTGCTAAGAAGACCACCCTGCTCAATCCTAAACATCGATTTTAAGAAACTGAAGTGGCCCTCAACTGGGGCCTTCAGGAAATTGGCAAAATCCTGTAAAAATCTGTACTATATCCCTTCATTCTGTTTATCCAAGCTGTAAACCGACATTTGCCACCTGAGTCATTCAGACACAAAGATGGGCCATACACTCCAACACCAGCTTCCATTTGTGCTCTTATCTTTGCCTTCAGCAGAATTATAAATAGCATCCACTCCTGCCTCAGTTTGTTTTCCAGCAGCAAGAATGGTGTACAATACAGTACACAGCAATATACAGACACCACATAGACTTATAGATGTATAGAATGATCTGCTTTGATGCTTACGTAGGCAGCTGCTGTATAAAACAGCATTTTAACTGTTGTGGATCTTCATGTGACTGAAGTGAATTCATTTGTTGAAAGCACATGTATAAGCAAACATTTAGCACACTCTTATTGACTAAAATAATTCATTTTAATTACACTGAGCTATTTTTATTGTGCAGTTTTAGTACTGAATAAAATAAATGTTTATCTGTAATTAACATTTCTGTGGCCTCACCCCCCATTTTATTTTTCTTAAGCTTGTTGCAAAGCATGCTGGGATTGCATCCTTCAGGATGGATACATGCAGTGTACCAGCCCAACAAATTTGGTTAAAGTTCCCTGTCTATTTAAACAGCTCATACATATCAAGCACAAGCAAATACTACAGCCTCAGTAGGCAGTACACTAGGTTTTGGAGCAGTGCATTACTACTTTAAAGTGTGTACTTGTGTTTCTCCACATTTGGATGAAGCTTGAGACCTCTCCACCTTTTAATAGCAGCATTATGCACTCACACTCTTCAGATTCATGGAGGTAACGTAGATTGGGTCATTTTAAAATTGCAGTAAAATTCCACTAAAATGTAATCAAGAATACCACATATTTTTAAAGGCTCTGCTATACAGGAAAAACAGCATTAAAATGAATCCATGACACAAATTAGTGGAGTCGACCCCTACCTGAGGTTAAATGTTTTTGAGGATGATCCAAAAAGCAATTAAGAAGCATGCGAGAGGAATGCAATGATTGATTGTTCTCGGAGGGCCGTGTTTTACAATGCCCCTGTCCTTGCCGAATGGTTGCTATGGCAACAGGAAAAAGGAGGTGGACTTCAGGAGCGGGAGAGGATGACAGATCAGTTTTGGAGAGTATTGACCCTCTGTTCTTTTAACCCGTCTCGCATCTAATGCTTTTTTTGCAGTATACTGCATTTTAATCCTTTGATTTAAAATGAGATTCATTGAACAGTCTCAGTACAGTGTAACTGCTGAGTCATAAGTTTCATAAGAGCAAAATTAACTTTAATGTCTGAGTGGTAAATGATATGTGTGCTTTAGTTCTGAAGGTGGACTGAGTCTGAGCTGTCAGAGATAGATTTACACAGTGCTTTTACATAAATTAGTCCGTTTAACGCGGCTCTACTCCTGAGGGGTGTGACATACATTGAGACAGTTTGGAAATAACAGCGCGCATGAAGTCACAAATTAATATGTTTGAGTTGATGCAAAGATTAAGGCTCTGACAAGCCTTCTAACTTTCTGAAAGTCAATTTATGTGTCCACTGGAGTGACATGAAAGCAGGCGGTACTATGTATATTTAAAACAATTTTAGATTCAGTTAACCTTTAAAAATGACAGGAAAATAGGGAACTCTATTTTCCTGGTACAGATTACATAAGCTTTTTTCTAAATAATAACATTGTTTATTCCAATTGTATATCAGGTGTTCATCATTTCAAGTCTTTTCTAAGGTTATTATGTATAGACAACTATATGTAACCCATTTATTTGCTTTAAACAAGCATCCAGATTGGCCAAATATTTCAGCCAATCAGAATGACGGTTTCTGTTTGGCTAAACATGTCTAAAACAATCATTATTTTGCAACGTTCTTACTAGTTATGTAGAAAACATTGTGGCCAAGACAGTGTTTCAGTCATTTGTTACTCAGTCAGTTCACTCATTGGGTCTGAGGTAAATGAATTGGATAATTAAATACAGAGTGACTTTCTGTTTGTTTGTTTGTTTGTTTGTTTGTTTGCTTTTAAGGCGTGAGGAGGAAGCAAACTTCAGTCCCATCGTGGAAGACCACCCAAACAGCAGCTGTGCTCTCTACTACCAAGAGACAGCCAGCAGTATCTTCAAAGTGGTGGGACAGATGTGCCCTGAGATTAGTTTTTGGCAGATGAGGTGCTTCTATTTGGGCGGTTGATCACACAAGTTTCAGCACACGTATTCATATATGAACTCTTGCGCTGGAGGACCAGGTGCATGATTGCAACAAATAAACCAACTGCAAATGAATTCCTGTTGTCCACAAGCTGTGTCTACACATGGGTATAACAGCCAATTACATGCACTGTGTGTTCCAAAGAATAAAGAAAAAGAGACAAATCAAAGAGGAAGAATAGAGGGACACAGGCCATGTTTGGAATAGAATAGTACTGCAGTATTACAGACTGCAAAGAACACTTCACTGTATGTACTGTCTGCTATAGTATGCAAAATGTAATTATAATCATTATAAAGACTACATGGCCTCATATGTCCTTGTGATGGTTGGTGCGTTTTTATAAAATTTTGTGTAAAATCAACTTAACTCTTGGCAGATGTTAAAAATTGTGGCTGCTTGGGGTTCATTCCCGGCACAGGAAATGGAAGGTTCAGTGTTAGAGAAGCTACTCAGAAACTATAGTTTGACAAGCTAAAGTTATAGTTTTAAAAAAGCAACTTAAAAATACAGCTTTAGTTAAGTTAAGCTACCCTGAATATATACATATATATTACAATTACAAATATAATACAAATAACTGAATAACTGTTAATGATGAATGTTTTAAGTAAAACATTTGGTATTTAAAACTGTATAATGTAATAATGTAATTATTGTTTTATTTTGTAAACTATCATACTACAGAAATACATTTAATTTATTTATATTAATATATTTATATTTCCTCAAAAATTGTACCTAGCTTATAAGTTGGGAAATGTGATGTTCTGATTCACCTGCATTCATTATAAAAAACAAACAATGAAAAACAAAAGTATTGAAGTATAATAGCAATACCAAAACACCTCATTGTCAGATATCAAAACCATTCAAAATCATATTTCACCACCATGTAACTCAAAATCCTGCTTTACATAATCATGAGACAATCTCTTCTCAGTGAACAGCAGAGCAGCAACATGTGTGACAGATAGTGGTAATGCACAATATTAGTCTGTTCATTTCAATTTGTGTAGAATGACACTGCTCTGCTTCAGAGAATTGCTAGTTTGTCAAAACACAAAACAAATTTTAGCTTTCGGTCACGCTACACTGCGACTTTGTGGAAAGTGTATTTAGCTACTGAAAAGCTACACATTTAAAAAGTAACCGAGCTACTGTCACAATTACTGTCAAAACTACTGAAAAATGCAGTTAAGATAGCTTGTAGCTAGCTACGTCCAAAGACGGGAAAGATTAAGATGAGTGCATTGCATTGTGGATACAGAGGGGTTACTGTACATACAACACAGGCTACAATATAGTTTCAGTATTAGGGAAGTGTACATTTTTGAACACAGCTTAAAAGAAATGTCAAATTAGAAGGCAAATAAAAGCAATACAATAAGCATGTTGATGAAAACATTATGATGATTGAAAGGCTGGATTTAGTGGCATCAATTGTAACAGTATTGCAGGTTTTATGGAGTGAAAGTAGAAGATATAGTTGCTGGATTGTACTTTGGTCTTCCATTGAATTCTCTTAAATCTCTAAAGTGGCAGTGTGAAGTCAGTTAGACAAGGACCTCAACGGTGACTTTGACACCCTTCAAATGTCAATATTATTTAACCCCTTGAATCCCCCAAACCTTGTCCTTGAAATGTGTTTCCAATAGGCAGGGAGGCCCTCTCACTTACAGTTAGCAAAAACAGACTGTGAAAGTGACACTGCAGCTCAGCTAAATTGGATTGATTATGTGATTAATGGTGACACAGAGGTTAGCAGGAATTTTTTGCTTTGGTCTTGCAGTGATGGTGTCATCAAAGTTCTGGCATGTAGACAAGACTAAGGTCCCTTTAATCAGATTTGCTAAAGTGAAAACTCTTTGCCTCACAAAGACGCTTTGACAAGGGGAATGGGGGTGGATGGCAGGGGGAGAAAAGGGGGGTGCTTGAGGAGGGGATGTGTGAATGGTTGCATCTTGTTGAGGCCTAGAAGAATCTGTCTCAGGTCTGCTGAGGAACACAAATGTCACTCAAACTCATGTCAGCAGTATCTAAAAACCGCCTGAGAACATGACGCAGAAGTTACATAGCTTTAAAGAGCTACAGATAAAAAAATCTCTGGAGGACAAACATTATTTTTGTGAATGCTGACTTTCAAAATATTTATTATTTGATTGTGGAAAGTCCTGGATTTTTGTAAAGTAACTTTAATAATAAAAACACTGAAAGTAATTTAAAATAAATAAACGGTGTTATGATTCTGACATTTTTAAAAGATGATATATGATATCAAAGCAACAAGAAACATCTAAGATTGCACAGCATTTGTGGTATACTAATCAAATTTAGGCACATTGACTGAGATCCGGGTTGAATGTAAAAGATGTTGTTTGGATCATTCTGAAGTTATCCTGGGAAAAACATTATCACCAGCTTTTGCACCTTATAGAATTTATGCTTTATGAAGTATGAATTTTGTGAATTTATGAAGTATAAATGATTATACTTCAAGTGTGTGAAAAAGTGAAATGAGAGCAGCAATGTTCACTGTATTTCACTGGTAGAGCGTTAGCTAAAGTGCTAAAGCTAAAATGACTGGCTAAAAACAATAATTCCTTTTGCTAATTACAACCTCAATTTGTATGGTTAGCATTAGCAAAAATATGTTTAAGCTTAATCCATTTGTAACCTTATGTGAAATTGTTTATTATGTGAAATGGAGTTTATTAAAAGCTTCATTAACCAAAGTTCACCTGGTTTGAGTGCAGAAAGATTTTATTTGCTGGTTTTCAACATAAGCAGCATATTCTGAATTATATTACTGATCAGCTGAGGACTGGTGTTCAGCACCACGGGGACTTTAATCCAATTCAGAATGTCTGAATTCATTGCTTACATTTCGGACGCTATCCCTGTCATGGTATTATGTGCAGTGGCAGGGCTCATACAAGCTGGCCATTCACAGTGAAACTCACACAAGAAAATGAAGTTACCATTACAGGGACAGCAGATTCAATTAGACACAAAAGCCCTGGACAACAGTGACCTTCCAGTGCCTGTTTCCTCTACACTGTATTCAGGTTTGGCTGAGTTTATCTGGAAATAAAAACTACTGTAAATGATATCAGATGATCTGTAGCCCAGTACATTAACTAGGGCCAAAATAAAGCCTCGGTAGATGCATCTGTATTATTATGAGTTAATTGTGGAATGAGTTTTGAATGTTTTTCCAGGTATTGATACCAACATAAAATGTTTCTTTAAAGTTTTGGGTCTGAACTGATCTAATGTGAATGAAAATACATAAATGAAATTCAGGCAAAGAAAATAAATGAGTTTCTCATTCAGTGTTTAACAATACTGGTAACTGCTACCACATAAACATAGCCACACTTTAAATAAAAAAGGCTTTTCATTAAGCATTCATCAGCTAGGAAAGATTTTTACCGAATTTAATTAAAAATGCCTTACAGATGCCAAGCTGTAAGAAATGCACTCTTGCATATTTAAAAGCAATGCTTAAAGAAAGAAAGAACAGGAAAAGGAGCTTAAAATCTTTGTGGATCTAAAATGAATAGATGTCTGTATTGTTGGGGCACACAGTGTTGCTAACATGACAAAGCAGTCTCCACTTCAGGTTCAGTCTTAGTGCGAAGAGGACAGCTGGAGGGCCGCCATGTTTGTGTTAAGGCAGAAATGGTGATACACAATGACAAATTGGACTGAGGACTCCCAGCTGAGCCATTGTGTCTCCCACTGAGCGCCGAATGGGAGAGATTCCTGAGAAAATGGCCTGCGCATACAAACGGTCACATACGCTCATGCAGAAATAGGATCGGGAGGTGGGTGTATAATAAGTCCAACACAAAACAAGACATGCTGCTTAGCGGCAACTTAGATGTGTAGAATTTACCCCGCCCCATCCCAGCTCCATAACCTAAACCTGTTTACTTTCAGATTAGTGCAAATCTAATGATTAAAGTCAAGACCTAAATTGTTGGATTGTTTTGTTCAAGTTTATACTTGGAACTGGACAAGAGGCATCTTTGTTTTAAACAACTTCTTTGATGCTTGACAAAAAAGATTATGTCCATTTTTTTAAGTTTACCTCCATTGGGGGCTAACTGCTATCTTTGTTATTGCTGAGTAGCACACAGACTGGCTATTGTGTCAGGCAAAAGATAGGATTTGCATGCATGTTAGACAGGATTACACACTAGAGTCTGGGTTGGGAACCTGGACCCCTCCAACTAACCATCGGTGGGCGTCTACAATGTCTCATGTGCACATGTATTCACAAAAGACAAAAGCAGCCTAAGCAAATGTTCAAGTCTGAAGGAACTTAAATTGTTAAAATTTAACTACTATTACACAAAATTCAATAAATACTGTCAAATTGTGTGAACCAACAACTTGTTGTCTGAACGTTTTATAGGACTTGTTGATTCGTGAACAGGACGGTGCTAATCCGTTAATCCCCTGAGGGTGATATACATTTCAACTGCATTTAATCCCCCCAAAACAAGACAACAGATCTGTGGATTCCACCCCTGCATAATCCATCTGATTCCTCATCTGCGTTAAGCAGAAACACAGTCGGTTCTCAACGTCTATGTAGAGGTCACAGAAATTGGTTTGACTGAGTCTCCCAGTACAAGGTGTGATTTTGTGAGCGAGAAGCTATTGCTAGCCCACCTCACGGTGACCTCCAACATTAAATATGAATGAGGTGTTAATAATACATTGATACACAGTGGAGAAATATTTTATGCTGTGCTGCTATCTGTGTGAGGCCGGTGATTAGTGAAGGTGTCAGTACAGCCATTAACTAAAAATAACAAGTAGTTTTACTTAAGACGCAAGCAGAGGAAGAATTACAGAAATTGTGACTCTTGCAAATGAAGTTTTCCCAGGATTAATGTGACAGTGCTACACGGAAACTGGAAACATATTCTTTATAACAGACTATAAAAAGGAAACTATATCTTGGCTTTTCAATGAGATGTCAGTGTTGCTGCATGGGAAAGGTGTGTTGGTCAATCCAGTGCTTTATGATATCGTCCCACTGGATATATTTTCATGATAACATTCATTGAAGAAAACCGTCTAACTTGTTGACTGGCTCATATTGTCATAATGACTTATATAGAGTGGATGAAGTCCTGGGCTAAAGCCCCAGCAACATGACTGCTTGGCTTCACAATATGGCAGCGAGGATTATTAAAACTAATAGATTACCTGCCAAACAGAATGAAGACAAATGGAGGCTGCTGCATCACTTCAAGGTTGATTTTTTTTACCGTTTTCAACCAATGCTGCATAGCATATAGCCTGCTGTTATCTGTGAGGTAATGACAGATATTTTCCTCACATGTGATCAAAGGCATTATGTTTATATTTAGGTTTATAGAACGGGTCTTGTTTTCCTGCCATTACTCATGAGTGTTTGTGTTGCTGAGGGTATCTGCATGTGTGTTCTGTGCCCTTCAGAGTGACGCCATAATACAATTAGTTATCGATCCCTTGTTGACCTCCCATGAATTCCTTATCAATTTGTAATAACTTCCCCATGCACTTCTAATTCAATGAAGAAGCCTAACCTGGAAAAATCACATCAGAGGAACATCCTGAGATCCCACAGGCCAATCACTGACAAGAAAAACAATGCAGATGATAATTTAGATGCAAAGAATTCTGGTTTTAAACTCTGGTTGATTCCTTGTACATTATAGGGGCAAAAGCATAAACCAGGCATAAAAATCATTACATTCATTTATACTGTACACAGTGCAGCACTACTGTATGGCTAATTGCTTCACCACCCGCTGAGTAAATGTGATTTTGTTTCTGATAATTGCTCCAAATGTGATTAATGCATTATAGTTAGAGTTAATCATTAACCAATTACCCATCTGAATATACCCTAAACCTGTTTATTTGTTGCTTATTTTAGTAAATGCCCCTGGACAAAACAAATCAAGCCATTTCGGACCAATAAGGTCTTCAGTTTAAGCCTCTATAATACTATGTTTTTATAAAATTTTACATAATCTGTGATCATTTTTTTAATGCTACTGTCCTGCTAAATGAATGTTCGTGCCAACAAACCCAAATCTTCTCTTCGTGTCTTAAATTCATCCCATGGCTTTGGCCTTAAATCATTTGAGTTACCCTCTGCATTTTTTGACCGAGATGTTTAATCCCGAGCCGCTTATGACGTCTGACACATATTTATCAAATAGGATTTGAGAAATTTTTTCTGTGATGTTGCCGTGGCCACAACCTGCTGGGTCCAAATGACATTTTCAAATGAAGAGCGTGGAGCTGTGCTGAGATGCACAAAGGCCTCTTGAAACACCAAATGAAAATGCCAACCCACGGGCAAACCATTATCCTGATGCCCAACATCCTGCCGGATAAAGGGTGGCAGGCGTTTTCCCTTTACTGTATACATCTTACGTTTTGATGTTCACAGAATGTTACTCATTAACGTTAAATACAACATTTTATAGACGTCACTACCAGCATTATGGAGGGAGAGTTAGTCATAAACAATTTATGAACAGTAATGCCATCAAGAAATATAAATTTTTCCCTTTAATATCTTTAGCTGAGAGGGACGGAGCCAAACCGCCTCTCAGAATCAGACTAACGTCACGTCTGACAGATTTATGAAGGTGTCATGAATATAAATGTCACAATTGCTTTCAATTACAGCGATTACTGTGTTGCTGTCTGGCTGTGTGTGTGCAGTCTTCAGGCTTGTCATTTCTACAGATGTGAACGTGTGGCCCTGGGATTATATTTTGCATCCACACAGAGCCAGTGATGGATTAAGAGATAATCTGGATTGAGGAGTGAACAGTTAAATGCTAATTCACTGATGCTCTGCAATACATTAATCAGAACCATAGTCTACCATAAAGATTAAATATATATTGTGTATATTTTATAATGTATGATTATAACATGAATATATTTTAGCAACATTTCAGCCCTTAAATAAAACGAATGATAAATGACACAATAGAGACTGACCCCTTGTAAGGCTTGTATGGTGTACACAGACTTTAATGAGTTCAGTACAGTAATTACATTTCAAACCAAACAAAACAGAAAACAGACACTGAACTCCATTTTTCTCCTTAATGTGTATTATTAAATTAAAAAATATGAATGTTTTTATCCCACATTATGGTAAAATAACTATAAGGAAACCATTTGCAGGCAGCTACCACTGAGTGTATAAGCATTTGACCAATGCTAAACAGGTGAGTGTGTCTGTGGGCAACCTTTATTATTATCTCAGTGGTGCAGACATTACACAAAAAAAGATAAACTCCAGTGATGTGCAGAAAAATTGCATTAAACATTTGTTTTTGGGAAAACTCAGTTTTATTCACTTTATCATATCCCTTTCTCTCCCTAGAGTTTTCCTCTCTCTCTCTCGTACCCATGCGCATAGACTGTAAACTCTTTAAGGCACAATAGCGCCGCCATGTGTTGTTTAACTGCGAACAACCTACGTACGTACCTCTGTATGAACGCTTCCCAGACGATGTTTTCTCAGATCTCTGTCGTTAGACGCGAAACGCAGGGATTAAACATTGTGAAATGCAAGCAATAATGTGCAGTTAACATTATAATTAACCAGGTTTAGCAAAACAAAAAAGCCCTCTTAAAGTTAGAAAACGCTTTCATATTTATGCAAACTCAAATTTCTCTGTCACTTGGTGGAATTTGACTTTGGAATTTGATCCTCAGACTACAGTCAATATGCAGTAATAAGTGTAACCATGGTTTGTATGTGTTCCTGTGCTCCTATAGCTCAACTGGTAGAGCAATTTTTAGCAGCACAAAGGTTGTGGGTTTTAACCCAAGGAATACAAGGTACTGATAAAAAAAACAACTTGAATTCACTGTGACATGTTTAGGTTTAAATTGGGATTAAATTGTTTGACAAATAAATAAATATAAATGTATGAAGCACAGTTTGAGAACGGCTGTGGATAGCGGCCATAATAAATGTGGTTTTAATGATTTTAGCATTTTTATGAAACACTATATTAATAATATTCATATATTTTAATGACAATCTGTTATTTACTGAAATAAATAAAATTAAGACATAGATTACACAAATAGATATCTTTAAATCACATATGACATTTACATTACATTAAAATACACTAACAACGCTTTATTTTATTGGAAATAGTAAGGGTGAACGCATTTAAATATAGGAAAGAAACTTTTGCACCATAAAACCAAAATATGATGCAAGTGTGTGTGTGTTCTTCTCGCTGTTCGCGGTCTGCTAGTCCTGGCAGGGCCTCTTATCTCCCACTGTCACAGCATCTGCTCTGTACAGCCACACACCAGCACTAAACTTTGGCAGACAGACCAGGGAGCGAATAGGGCTTTTGCTCTATGCGAAAATAAGAAACAGATCACACAGATAGACTCATTCACCAACGACAGCTTCTGTTGTATGGCAGAGAGTGTAATTTTGGGTTATAAATCTGACAGTTGTTAGTGGATTATAACATCCGTTACTCAGTGGCCCACTTTTTGCATTCTGTTCTACGTTTGGCTCTGTTTTCAATTTTGGGCTGTTTCTATATTAAGGTTTCAAGCCTACATGTCTAGAGTCTGTATTAGTTTAATGTAGTTAGCGCGGGGGGGTGGGGGGGGTTAACTAAATTGGGTACGTTTTGAGTGGGATTTTAGTCTGTGTTCTCAGTTAAATGAAAATATGTAACCCAAACCCAGACTGTACACAGTGTAACCACAACTGATTGAATTTTCCATTATGCAAGAAGAAAGAACACAATGAATTTTGTTTTTAAGGTAAAGTGTGTAGTATTTTTGACGTAATAATACTTCTGTCCCAGCTTAATATGTAATCTATAAGCAAACCATTCACATTTCACCATTCACCATTTAAAATATTGTCCACCTGCAGAGAGCTATCCAATAACATTCCCAAATGTTACTTGGGAATTGACTAGCATCTGCAACAAAAGTGTGTGACGTTGCTGTCTTGTTGCTGCTAAAGATGTGAAGCAGAAATTATGCACTGTCCCTTTAAGTAGTGTTCAGTGTGTGTCTGACCTCTGACCTGTATTCTGTAGGGTGAAGGGCGGTGTCTCTATTTTCTGAATCCTCTGCATGCTCCATCCTTGGCGGCTCCACAGGCTTCTCAAAAGACAACACCATCATGATCTGACAAGCTTTTATTAGTCATAACATTAAAGGGTTATCCTACAAATGTGTCCCTTATTAGTATGCATAGATATGCATAAATAATGACTTTAAAAAGTCCTTAGCTGACAGCAGCTATCAAACGTTCGCAATATTTTACATTTAAAATGTCAACTTTTTCTAAGGGACCCATTTCAAAGAATGAACCTAAAATTACCCACATTTATCAGACAAATGTTGCTGCTTTTTTACAACTGATTAGATTAAACTTAAACGAGCTGGTATGTATTTTAAAATTATATTGACAGAAATCTCAGATCATGTTGCACAGTGAATCATAATGAGATGTTTACTTACCACAATGAGGGTCAGAGAAAACATCACACCCATTGTCACATATAGATTTTCTATTATTCCCCACACCCACAGAGGGCTAAAGATGGCGGCGAGACCCCTGACTAAACACGCGCACACACACATACACACACACACAGAGTCTTTCACAGTGACAATATGTGACACCAATAAAGATGTGAGTGTTCATTTACAGTATGTGTTTAATCTACATTTCAAAGATTCTCATTTTCGTTCTCAATAGACTTCTCTGTTTCTCACCTTGTGCCTTCTCGGCTGTAATGAACTCCATCAACTCAAATGCAAAACCCAAGATCCAAGAAATGTATTTACATTCAACAGACCTTCACCTGAAGACAGACAGACACTAGCTAAATGCTAACTAGACAGATGGACAGAACGATGGACAGCTAACTACATAGACAAATAGACAGATGAAGAACAGTAATAAGGACAGTTAGGTGGATGGACAGACAAACAGTGGGACAGCCAACTAGACAGACAGATAATAGATGAAGAGTGATAAATAGACTAATAAACTTACATAGATAAGGAGGTACAAACTAATAACAGCATATCATTGGTATCAAACTGAGCAGGCATATTGTGTCTGTCCATGCCCAGGTGTATATCATTGTCTCTGGATGTTTGCCACACACCCACAAACACCCTGTGGATTGGCCAGGAAGATGAGGAACCAGACACCAGCGCCACTGCAGAGGAGCAGCCCACTGCCTGCACCACCCGGTCCTCTAGCACACGATTCAGTCAGCACACCAGAAAAAAAACTCACAATAAACTCCACCACACACAGGCTGTACATCACATTGATCCCCAGCTAACCAAAGCTAAAGTACTTCAGTGTCAGAGGACTCATTGTGGTCTAGAGACAACAGCCAGGGCGATTAGCCTTTTTATTTAACAGGCTAATGAGACCTAACTTAATTAAAATACCTTTAATGTGCTCTGTACATTATTGTATTATTGTAGCATGTAGCACTGTATTATCTGTTATAAGTTTAGCCCTACATCAGGTATGCTTTACAAAGAGCTACACATGGTGTTTATAAACTGTACCTTGTTGAAAAACATTCTTTGACTGGAATATAAATGACTGGTTTACAACTTTCACCTGTTGGAAAACAAGGCCCAATAAATAACCATCTAGCAACAACCTACCAAATCCCTGGCAACCACTAAGTGACATGCTAACAGCCACTCTGTACACCCTTGCAACCACAAAGCAATGATCTGGCAACCACCCAGAACACCCTTGTGCCACGTTTTTCCCAAAAAGGTTTAATGGTGAAAAGTAAACAGCAAGAATGTGCTTTTTGACACTGAAATGTGACATTCTGTATGAGTGAACAACCCCTGAATGAGATTTGTGATTGTCTTTAAATTATTGATTATATTATATTCATTTTAAAATTAGACATTAAAAAATATTTAGTCATCTTTATCACTGCCAGTCTAAATCAATTATAAGAC
>JBAJNP010000603.1:0-86595 GCA_036877545.1 Yasuhikotakia modesta | reverse complement strand
TCAGTGTGGTTCTCAACATCAGTGTGGTTCTCAACATCAGTGTGGTTCTCAACATCAGTGTGGTTCTCAACACTCCTCAAGAAGGTTTAAATATTAACCAGTCTTTTCTCATTTATATTCACCCATATTTAGAAACATTAACTGTTTAATAATGCGGATGGGGACGCATTTTAAATGGTGGCCCTTTTCTTAAAAAATGCGGACAAGGTTGTGCTGCAGAGAAAAGGCGTTTTGGCTCCAGTCTAGTGATGGGCTTAATGTTAACGAGGACCTGCAACATGACTGATGTTTTGATGTCTTCCTCGCTCACCTTTTGACTAAAGGAACTTGCAGTATTGCAGTTGCGATACAGTGATACGCGTTAATGCGTATCTACACAATCACTTACGACAAGCCTCCAGCTATAGGGTTGGATTACTTAGCATTAAACTTGGCATCATTTATTTACCCATGTCGTTCCAAACTTTCTCTTTTCTGTGGAACACAAAATGATCAATTTTCTCTTCTGTGCAACATCGAGATTTATGGTGATTTATACTGTTATCATAAACGTGCATGTTAAAAAATTAAAAATGTTTGTTGGTTTTGCTATAAAGCCAATGTTTGTGTGGTAACATCTAAATGAATTAAAGTTATTGATGTGTCTGAATCCACTCTAAAACAACAGGGACACACAAGGGCCACAACGCTGTAGTTTAGCTTTCAATGTTACTTCATAGCTTTGTGATGAAACTCAGCTGGAACGTCATTATTTGCTAAAACGTTTTGTGTTCCATGGAACACATGGATGTTTGGAATATCATTGGTTACGGAAGGTTGGGAATTCCATGTAAACTGAGGAGGTATTAAAGCTCATCCGTGAGGCGTCTTCTGCCACGGAGGATCTGTATATGAGTGACGTTTCCATCAGCAGGGTCGCTTTGCCACCCACTGTTCTGTCGTCATGACCACCGGTGAGGAGACAGAACCAGCCCTGTGGCCAGAGCGGGCCGAAGTCAATCTGACCGCACCGGCCCGGGCTGAGGGACCCTGTCTGGAGGAGGCTGAGGACCCGCCCGCTGGCATCTCTGGTAATGCTGAGGAATCGTGGGAGTCCGTCGGCAGCGTAGCAGAGGGGAAGGACAGTCTTCCATACCCGTCCCTGGCACCCGTGGTGTTCTTCTGTCTTCAGCAGAGCACTCCACCCCGCAGCTGGTGCCTCTCGCTGGTGTGCAGCCCATATCCTTCCCCTGCGTGCGGCGTTTCATTTTAGCTCTAATTCACACAGACAAACACTCTGTGCCGTCTAAGACTGGCATCTAACATGCTTCAGTGTGAGTAGTTCATGGTCAGTTTTATAAAGGAGTTAAAAATAGTACTAACAAATAATTGTATACTAATATTTGTAAACCACTAAAGGACAACTGTAATGAAAAGGAATAAATCAGAGTTTAAACAAAGTAAGGATAGGCAATATAATGTTTTAATTGACAACCTAAGAAGTGTGTTACATGAGCATCTATATTAAATGTTGTTTGTATTCATATTTGGTATTTTATATATATATATGTGTATGTATAGCAACATCAACAAACAACTTCATATTATTTTCGTTTCTCACAATGAAGTTTTTAGAGTTTACAGCTATATCATTACAGCTATAAGGAATCATTTGTAGTTTTTTATTGCTATGAGAAGCTAAACACCAAAAGTGTTCAACCAATGGCGTGAGATGGGGCGGCGCTATCTGTTCATTATATTGTTCACCTGTTTGAAAACAGTGATGGTTTCTCTGTTTAGTTTGGTGCCGCTGGTGGCACGAGCTTCACACACTTCACCTTTAAACGAGGACAATAAAGAGGAATTAAGTACCAAGTTAAGTATCAAATCCTTCAGGTTGAGATGCATTAGATGCGCGCGCGCGATGAATTATTGCTGCGCGCTGCGCCGCTCGTCCGCGTTCCTCACCTGCGTCCTTCCCAATGCAATGAAATAATCATCACAATTATCCTTCGTTGCATTTTAAGCGTTTCAAGGGTCATTATGAGGCCAGTCAAATCTTTAAAACATGAGACTGTTCTTCGTGTTGCGTCATAAATTATGTCTAGGAAGATTCTTGCGCGCAAACTCCTTGAAGAGACCTTAAAACTGTCCATGCAAGACTCGCATGTCATCTCACAAACATCATGGAGTAAGAGTCAGACGTACAGCAGACAGGCTCCGCTGTGTTATGTAATCTCTGGGCTTCCCAGCAGTGAGTGAGTGTTCATGTCTCCTCTCACAGCCATTGATGTTAAATATAAGATTTATACTCTTTAAGAGTGAGGTCGTTTGAGATTGTGTGATCTTTCTTCTGGATTTGTAGGTCCTCTTCTCTGAAGGCAACGTCTTGAAAGTAAACAGCACACAGCCAGTGATCTGCGGCTGTATGAATAGGTTTCTTTTGAGGGTGCACAAGCAAATAAAATTGATGTTTACATGTTTTAATGGAAATGTGAGTGGTGCTTGTCCAATCCAAACCTGTCGCCGAGTGGGTGCCAGGGTGTTTTAAGGTGGTTGCTAAGATGTTCTGAGTGGTTGTTAGTGCATTGCTAGGGGGTTACTAGGGAGTTTTGATTAGTTACCTACTGGTCCAGATCAAATTATGTAAACCCTCAAGTCTGTTTAATATTACAGTTCCATGTCCCGGGGCAAAACTTTAGTACAAATTTATGAGACCTTTAAACTATGTATCACCAATAGTAATACTAATGTTTGCCTTCTAAAAACAGCCCTAATGATTAGAGACAGTTCATCCCGATAGACTAACACAGATAGATGGACAAACACGTGTTCAGATATCTACCACAGCTTGTGTCCCTCTCAGCCCTCAATAAATGTCCATGTAAACATTCATAAACTGATGAAGTAAACATTTACAACAGGATATTGGTTTACAGACACACACATACAGGTCTGTATATGCAATTAATCTGTAGCTGTACAGCAATTTTAGAGTGTGAGGTGGTTTAACAGGTTTTAATTGCTTTTCCCCATATGTAGGGGGTCACATGTGCTAATTGAAAACCTGGATTCCTTTGTGCACGTGTCTGTTCTGCTGCTGATTGAAGGGCATTCCCATAGGAAGACAGCATATACTGTAATGAGACAAAACAAGCTACAGCTCGTCAATACTGTGTGTGTGTGTGTGTGTGTGTGTCCATGAGTGTGTGTGTGTGTGTGTGTCCATGAGTGTGTGTGTGTCCATGAGTAACAGAGACGTCAACAATGTGAGGAAATGTCAGTTTATGGCGTTATATTGTAGAGAGATGCGGCCGCATGCATATAAGTACAAACCAACACAATACCCCCGAACTCTTAATGACAGCGGTGCAAAAACTTGGTGATCTCCATGGCTACTGTCACTAATGAATCTCCGGGGTTACAGGTGCCTGTCATCGCTGTCAGGGCAACCGTATTGGTTTCCAAGACAACGGAAGTCACTAATGTAAGCACAAGGTTCAACCGCCGAACACTGAGAGAGAGAGAGAGAGAGAGAGAGAGAGTGGGAAAGACAAAAAGGAAATAAAAGAAATGTAATGAAATGAGAAGTAATAAAAATGTTGGGTGTTTCTTTGCAGCTTTTTGACAGTGATAATGATAATTAAACGATGAGGATAAAACTGATGATAGTGGAGGTGATGGGGAAAGAGACGTTATGACATTGAACGTCCACAATCCTCCGACCTCACAGACCCTCAGACTGTATCCGTTCAGGTTTGATGTCCAATATTACAGAAACATAGTATTACCAAGGCTTTAGGTAGATATGCTGCCACTTTAATGCCATGTCAGGGCATTACAGGACATATAAAAGCAAAGTACAATGATACAATAGGGTAATATTTGACTTTTGAACAATTCCAGGATCAGCTGCAAAGTTTAGCATTATAAAAATGCACTTATTTTAATATTTTTGAGTAAAATAAATAGACATAATTCTTTCTCACCAGAGTTCCTTGTGGTGCAAATGTATAGCGTTGGACCAGAATACAAACATTATAAAAACATGCATTTCTCTAAAATACTGTAGTAAACCTCTGCAGTAAAGAGCTAAACTTTACTTAGTGATAGTTATACCTAAACATACAGGTGGGCAGCTATTTAAACAGCACAATTTAATAAAAAATACGGTGAGAATATAAAATAAAAAACAACATATAAAATAATTGTATAATACGTAAACCGAAATGTCAGTCGGTAAGCGTCCTAGTTAGTGTGCAAGTGTTCTTACAAGTGTTCTTACAAGTGCACGACTGAGCCACGCCCTTCATTCTGATTGGTGAGTGGAGGCGTTCAGTGGTCACGTGACGCTCATTAACGCACGTGGTCGTGATGGTTTCTGTTTGACCGGAAGTACTTTCATTACGTTACGTGTCTATAATAAACGCTTTAAACCTAATATTTTATATATATATTAAAAAAGTTTACTGTCAATTTAATGTAAACAAAACTTTGGATAGACGCTTAATAATCTCCGAGTTAAAGAAGGAAGAAACCGGTAAGAGATGCGATTAATTCAACCAGTAAAATGTATTAACTTGAATGTTTCTTGTTTATATGCTGCTTGTATGTTGGTCGTGTAATAAGTGTTATTGTGTTGCTGGGCCATGACTTTATAATGGATGTTTTATGTAGCGGACGTTTTAACTTAATCCACAAGGAAGATTATAAATATGTATTTATTGTAATGTAGTCGTGTCATAAAGAGAATAAAGCCCGTTAATCTCCGTGCTGCCTTTACAATAATGACCGGATAGATGCACATAATCCCTGTATGATCATCTGCTGTTACTGCCCACCTAACAGACAATGTTCTCTAAACGTTGTCTAACGTTCTCTAAACGTTATATTAAAGGACGGATGATGTTCCAGTATAGACAAACATCTACAATCTACATCTACATTTTATAGATAAAATATTTCCTAAACTGTATTCATTTATGGCTGATCCACAGGGAAAACATGTATACTGTGTCTGTTGGAGAGCTGATGTGTGTTGTGTTGGTGATGTAATGCCCTTGTCAGCTAACATCAGTCCAACCTGAACACAGCCAGATGAGTGTTGAGCTGGGGACGGAGGTTTTTCGTGTGTGTGTGTGTTTACATTACAATCCCACGGTCTCTGGAGCCTGTGTACTTTCCCTGGATATAAATTGCTGAATGCATAAAGACAGCATCACAGAGGAAGCGTGATGCACTCGTGCACCTAGCGACACACACACAGTTTAACTTCTTTTGTCAGCAGGAAGGGGCCCGTTGCTACGGTAACGTCACCATGGGTATGCCCTGTCTGAGTAGTGTGTCAGTACCTTGCCATACTTGTGCGCTCACACATACACTAACCTATCGAGAGCGCTGGACGGTGAGGGTGGGGGTAAGGAGTCACACGATATTAGCTGGGCTTTCACACTAACTACATAAATGCATTAAACACTGAAACTCCTGATAAGTTTCGCTTCGGTGTGTAATTTGCACCGAAGACTCGGACAGCCTTTATTCTGTCATTTAGAGAAAGCTGTTATGTCATGTTTTACTGTCGCTGGCCCTTCAAGGGTTTTTTTGTATTATTTGTGTTAATTGCGGAAATAATCAGGAGAGCATTTCAGTGAATAACTGTGTACAACTATTCTGCTTCTAAAGCCTTCATTTCGCTTTCAGAGTTTGTGGTTGTAACTTGAAATGGAAAGGCGCATCGGGGGATATCTGGCAGTATTTTAGTGGATTTTAGTGGAAGTGTTTTGGTAAGATGTGCCCACACACACACACACACACACACACACACAGGTAAATACAGTGTTGCTGTACTAAAAGCTACAGAGATCCCAGGTGACCGCCCCATAATCACTGACTCATGTAAGCAGCGTTTTGCCCCCAAGGGCCCATTTCTGTTGGTGATGCCTCAGGCTGGCCCTCAGTAGAGAGTGCTGACAGTGTATCTGTATGTGTGTGTGTGTGTGTGTTCGCTTGCGTGCGGGTGGGCGGACTGAAGTTAGTCAGGGGGAAGCGAGGGGTTTGCGCTATATTACAGCACTATCTGTGGATTCTCTTTGGGATCAACCCTTTCTTGGAAAGCACCTGGTTGCCAGGCAACAAATGAGCTTAGACCCCACTGCATCCCCCAAAGCCTCGGCCACATTTGATTGGCTGACTCAGCGATTTGGGGCAGGGCTTAGCGCGGTGTAAAACTGAGCTAATATGATGTTTATTATGCAGTGCTTTCTACAAAACGTTGTTGTTGTAGTTTTATTAAGAGGGTTTCAGCACGAGTGTGTTTAACGTTTCACCTTCACTGCAAACGCGTAACGTTCAGTCAAACAGTAAACAGGGTTTAATGCTGCAAGGCTGTATTTTGTGTGCAAGAGTAAGTTAGACTTCATTTCCCTGCATTCAGCTTCTATCATCTTGCATTTCATCAATCACCTCTAAAGAACTGCAACACAGTGCCAGCATGTCTCTCTCTCTCTCTCTCTCTCTCTCTCTCTTACTGTCCCTCTATACCCCGTGTCCTTCTGTTTATCTGTGTTTCTCTTGGATTCATCTAGAATCGTCGCCATCACAGACTTAATGGTTTATAGAGAGGTTTTAATCTAATAGACTGTGTGAGTCAAATTGGAAAAGCTGAAGTTTAATGGAATAATTACAGACTTCAGCTAATTCACCGTTACCCCTGAAATATTAGGTTTACGCTAAATTAGGGTAAATTGATGCTGTAACTGTGTGTGTGCTTATGAGTTTGCATGTAATGTGTGTGTGTGTGTTTGTATGGATTTTAATTGATGCTGGAAAAACATTAAGACAGAAAAATAGCAGCTTATCAAAACTGAGTGTTTTTATCATTTCTGAAACACGTATATCACAGTATGTGCATCAAAATGCATCATATGTAATTTTTACATATATAGGAGAAAATATAGGACTATATTTGACAAAGAAATGTGAGTAGTGCTTCCTCATGCAGAAAATTCCACTAGCATGTTCTGCGTGGTTGCTAGGGTGTTCTACATGGTTGCTAGGGTGTTCTACATGGATGCTAGATGCTGGCTTTCTGGCCCATGTTTAAAAAGCTCACCACGAATCTCTCTCATGTTCTGTTCTGAATGTCATCATTTTTCCATGGCAGGACACAAAATAAGTGTAAATGTGTTTAAAATGACACAGAGAACAGCGTAAATTCATACAATTTGTAGATTTACATTTTGTGACGAAATATGATTTATTATGATATATAATTTTGTCATCAAAATGCAACAATGTTTGTCATAGCGTTGAAGTGCTCTGAATGTTTTTGGTATGTTGCTATGGGTAATTGTAAGGGAGTTGCCTACTGGCAATAGTGTCAATAATACTGTCGTCTCTAGAGACAGAACATGTGTAGTTATTATTTCTTTTGTGTTCTTGTTATTCTCCACCAGGTGAAGATTGTGTGTTCAGTGGCTTGAAATCTGTCCTCAGTAACGTCCAAGACACAAATCAGAATTTAATATAAGGTTTTAAGGTTGTTTAAATCCATAACTCTTTATTATACCAATCACTGATGATCATCTGGGCAGTTACTTCAGACTGGACATAATCAGTCAGGCGCAAATCTGTCCATCCCTTTATTTCCTACCCCCACTTTTCACTCGCTCTTTCTCTCCTTCTCCCCTCTTTCTCAGCCTTGTTCCGATCGATCTTCCTCCAGTTTCTTTGGACCTGTCACGGATCAATAACTCTACACTCCTCTGCTTTGCTTTGTCTGACCGCATTAGTCCGCCGCTGCTTCTCCTCTGTCTGAGCCCAGCTCTCTGCTCTCATCTGTCATTTTAGTTAATTGTCATTAGCTGCCAATTTATCATCATTTACCAGCTTGTGACTTTTTGCTGATTTTCTTTTGCTGTAAAAAACAAGAGTTTACAGTTCTGTGCATCTGTAAAGCAACAGTGTTCCTGTAATTGTATCATTTTAAAGAAAATGTGGATAAAGCTAAAATGCTTTGAGGGGAAATTTTTACAAAGAAGTATTTTATCAATCTTGAAACAAAGTTTAGTATTTACACATTGATTCACAACATTAAATTAGTTGTGATGTAATCGGCAGGAACAGGAAGTCATTTTGTTGTAATGTGACAAGAGAACCACGAAACAGGAAATGAAATCACATACAGGACTGCAGCCCCAGATGTTGTTAATAGCTGTTAAAACATGTTTTGAGTTGTTTAAGCATTGAGCATCACACAAGATCTAAAGCAGAGTAAAGCTAAATGTAAATGTGGACCCATGAAATCATGTCTGGGGTTTGGTGAATGCGCTGTAGTGACCCAACTGTGATGTCGGAAAAGCTTTTATGGTCAGATGAGACCGGGAGCAAAGCAGTATGTGTGGCTCAAATCTGCAGCCCACACCTCAAACTCGCCATACCTGCCGACAATGGGCTCACGCTGCGGGGCTGCTTTCATCAGCGGGCCGCGGCATCTTGTTAAAATAGAACCAAGAATTGATGCAGCAAAATACAGGGAAATGATGCAAGAGAACCGATTCTGTTCTGCTACTAAAGTGTGTTTTGCTAGAAGGTTAATCTTTCGGCATGAAACACAAAGGCAAATTAACATTGAGTGGTTTTAAGGAGAATGTTCAATCTCATCAGTTCCAATGAGAATCCATGGTGCTAAATTGCAAACTGAGCAAGTATCATCCTGTTAAACGAAATAACCTGCAGCCAATCATCTCAAAGAAACGACTAAAATCACACCTCAACAGTGTGTGAAGATCTTGCGCTGCTCTACAGTCTACAGTTAAACTGTGATGACTGACAGATGCTCTATAGTTAAACTGTGATGACTGACAGATGCTCTATAGTTAAACTGTGATGACTGACGGATGCTCTATAGTTAAACTGTGATGACTGACAGATGCTCTATAGTTAATCTGTGATGACTGACGGATGCTCTATAGTTAAACTGTGATGATTGACACATGCTCTATAGTTAAACTGTGATGACTGATGGATGCTCTATAGTTAAACTGTGATGACTGATGGATGCTCTATAGTTAAACTGTGATGACTGACGGATGCTCTATAGTTAAACTGTGATGATTGACACATGCTCTATAGTTAAACTGTGATGACTGACAAATGCTCTAGTTTGTGATGCAGCGTATTAATAAAGCTGTAGTTTTGTGTAAAAAATAAGTTAAATTTCACAGAATTACAGGGTTCTCCATTCAGGTTATTTAATTATGTTAAACAAATAGGAAAAATTGGCTTGGAAGGGTCTTTTGCAGGGAACATGAAATGCTCTCAGATGTTGGCTAGCGTTCTTTAAACGTACATTCAAATTTAGCAGAAACATTCTTGTAGTAATTTTTGTTGAACATTTTATAAACGTTGCAGAATTAAGAGTCCCTAGAGTCCCTAGAACACTCAAAATAACATTTTAATGTTTGTTGCTTGTTGAAAATTTTAGGAAAACATTCATACAACATAACATTGTTAGCTGGGACAGTATGTGTATGAACGTTAACGTTGCATGTGTTAAACGTGCTCTGACTGATCTGAGTTTTGTTCTGTACACCGTGAGCAGAGAGAGGGGCTCTGTCGGCTGTAATGACCTCAGTCTCGCAGCGTTTTACTCATCTGATCATTTGATCACATTCACAGCTCATTAAAACAGAGACGTGTCAGAACTCATTGCAAAAACCCTCAATTAAAATGTTCCTTACTGCATCCACAACACGGCAGCACATTGCATAAAACTCATACTTGCCTTGAGGAAAACGAAACCCTAAGTGGGATTTTCTGTTGTATTTCAAGCGAGGAAACATTTATAATCCTTCTGTTGGTTTTATTTCACTTTTAAAAAGTCATTAATTTACATAAACCTTTTTTTGGCAGTACTGTAGCTTTAAAACTTTTAATTAAACATTGTTGGTTTTGTTTGACTAACTTTCGCAAGAAAAATAAGTTGTTTGATTGTATGGTGATATTGTGCTGTATGTGTCACTGTTTGTTTATACCAGTTAAATTTACAGTAGAGGTGCGGGGGTAACACTTTACAAACACTAACCGTCGATGCACAGAATGAAGTTAAAATGTTTAATCCTTGTAGCTCCTATAGTGCAGTATGTGTGTGTGAGTGTGTGTGTGTGCGTGTGTGTGTGTGTGTGAGTGTGAAAGTGTGTGTAAGAGTGTGTGAGTGTGTGTGTGAGAGTGGGTGTGTGTGTGAGAGTGTGTGAGTGTGTGTGGGGGGGCCCTATAATCATGTGCATCTATATGCAAAGTGCCAAGATTCTGGCCAATACTTCTTCACATGAATGGATGGATAGATTGCATGCTGGAAAAAGTCCTGCTATCTGGCCAAAGTTAGGAAAATTTAATTTTCCTGATGAAAGCGATGTTTGAATTGGAAGATGAGAATGATGTATGTACAGGAGCAGAGAGAAAGAAGAGAGTTTCCATAGCAATGTCCTTGTGAGGGTCCCAAGTTTAAACGAATGCGACACTTTCAGTCATTCATCAGTCATTCTGCTCTTTATAAAGAAGAGCACTTTGTCTTATTAAAGCTGCTAGCGTAACATCTGCCTCTTTACTGCCATCTCTGTCCAAACATGAAATTGCAGGTAACTTGCGTTTATTTTTTATGTGGGTGACAACTTTAAAAATACACTCCATAACTTTTCAAGGAATTAATAAATAATAATCGATTATTGAGTGAGTACATGACACTGTTTAACACAATATCCTTATAACGTCACGACTGTCAGCTTATAATAATGATTTATATTTTGAGATGTGACTTTCAGTTTGGCTTTATTTGACTTCAGCACACATAATGAAAAGTGTGTAAAGTCACCTGCAATTTTATGTTTCAGACAGAGTTGGCAGTAGAGAGGCAACAGTTATGAACTGCAGTTTTAAATGCAAACACACTTACTGAACGTCTTCCTGTCGCGCTGACACTCATTCACCAGCAGTATCTCACCACATCGTTATTCATAGAGCTGGTCACACATCTCAGAGGCTTTACAGTGAAACGATGGTAACTGCTGATGAGGCTGAATTATGAGTCAGGATGTGTCCTGTGAGTGTGTGTCTGTCAGGAACAGTACATTGCTCTGAGGTTTGCTGCTTCCAGCTCAAGAGATTTAAAGGTGAAGTTTGTCATTCGTTTAGCTCCTCCCATATCGGTTCAGTGTGCAGAACTACAGCTGGTTTATACTGGTATTTATGGGAATTTAAAGGGTACGTGTTGAACAGGTGAAGATGTAAGGAGCTGTAGGAACTACAGGGAAGTCTGGAACGTAAAAAGAATGTTTTGTTTTATTTTGTTTAGTGTTTCCAAAATAGTTTTCAGGTAATTTAAAAAACTTCATCCTGGATGTTTCTCATGAAGCTTTTAAATAAGACAGAATCAAAGTAAAAGAAAATTAGTAAGTTGGGAAGAGTGGAGAGCTTTGAAGTTAGTTTAGAAACTCTCATGACTTTCTCTTCTGTGAAACACAAAAGGAGATACTTTGCAAAATGTCTCAATGGTTTTGTCGTATTTCAAAATATCTTCTTTTGTGTTTCTCAGAAGGTTTCCTCAGAAAGGTTTGGAATGACATGAGAGTGATTATGATGGAAGATTTTAGTTGTTTTGATTTTGTTGATGTTGATAACATAGAATTTGATGAAAACATGCCTGTTTATGTAAAAATCTGTGGCTTTTGATTGCAGAAGTAAATGTCTTAGCAAACACGAGCACGTTTTGTGACGTTGTTGAGATCCGGTGTGAACAGAAGGGTTTTTCTCAGGAGAAGTGCTTTCTGTGACAAAAGACTCCATTTAATCTCGTCCGTCCTGGAGAAACACGTGAGATCACGATTGTGATATTTCTTTCTTTATGGACACGCTGCACGTTGTTTATCTGGTCCACAAGTATTGACTAAAGCATATAAACTATATAGTGGATCAGACTTAATTGCTTTTGTAACAGCTGCTGTAATAATGTTGCCTTTAAACCATCTTCTAACATTTCCTTTAAAGGTTCCTTCTGGTTGCCCAGCAACTAAACATTTTGTATACAGATGTTGCTATTATAAATATTATTGTACAGTTTGTTATGCTACTGCTGTGTATAATATTAATTTTAATATAATCGTTACGCAGTTTTTGGCGGACAGCCTGTCTGAGTCAGATGTCTTCTCGCTGGTGTTGATGTTGGGTTAGAAAGCGCCGTGAGCGACAGACGTCACCGCGTCTGTCAAATATCTAAGGACGAAAGCTCATGTCACACTCTGGCGTGGAGCCTTGCATGCTCCACAGGGGATATTGAGTCTTGAAGACGCTCTGAGCCCGTGGCGACTACTGTTTGCCGCACTTTTGATTGACTTTTGCCCTTCTAATAAAGGTTCCTAAATCCTCACTGAACCTGCTCAGGCTGCAAGCGTCCAGAAAACGTTGTTAGAACGTTGAATGACATTCTCAGAAATTTTTTTTAAATTCAAAGTTATCAAAAAAACAGGAAAATGTAACTGCAGGTTACATTCAAATTCTAGGTTGTTAGGAATACATAAAATGCTCCTAAAACATTTAAAATAACTTTTCATTGTTATTGTTGCTTAATGAAAGTATTAGGAAAACGTTCTTACAGCCCAAATCGTTAGCTTAGCAAAAAAAAGTGTTAGCTTACATGTTTGGAGAAGGCAGCACACTGGTGATGTCACACAGGTTAAGTCCTTCAGTCCTACTAATGTCACCCTCCAAACTCGTCTCAGCTCGCAGGACTTCAGAAGAAATGAGCCGTTGCCTTCCTGCATTTTAATGTTTAAATGAGGCGCTGATGGATTAGCAAGCCTCGCTCTGTCAGAACAGTATGTAACTGTTTTGTGCCGAGCCAGAAATTGGAGCCCCAGAACAGCGATTTAAACGAGGCTAATAAAAGTGACAGACAGATTTATACAAGACAAACTGAATGCAGTTACATTTTCCTGCTGTTTATTGTTGTTTCTCATAGAAGTTATTTCTTTATGTTAGATTGTGTGTGTGTGTGAGAAATGCTTGTGTTCACAAATATCAAAAAACAAGTACGACAAAACAACAATAAATGTAATAATATGCTGTCCACATGAATTATATGTCAAAAATTGTACAATTCTTTCCTGCATGTCTCACTGTCCTCTGTTCTAATGTATTATTGTCTCCAGATTTGTGTTCTGATTAGATGTGTGATAAGAGTCTCAGGTTGGAGAAAGTCAAATCTGTGTCCATTACTTCTATGAAGATTGAATGAGCAGGTGAATCTGTGAAATAAAGCACTTAAGATTTCATTATAAAGATTCTATCAGGGTTTTTTCAGGTGATTTGCATTGATCCTAAGCTGTGTGTGTGTGTGTGTGTGTGCACGCATGTTGTTGTCAGCAAATCTCTCTACTTCAGTCTTCTGCTTTAATAAACCTCCCGGAGTTCATATCTAATTGTGTGTGTGTATATGTGTGTATATGTGTGTGTATGTGTGTGTGTATGTGTGTGTGTGTGTGTGTGTGTGTGTGTGTGTGTGTAGGTGACAGAGAGAGCAGCTTGTCTCTAATACTGTGTGACATTTACTCACACAATTTAATTAACTATCCAATATCAGCCAGATTTCTCTTCCTTTTCATTTTCCGCACACACATACACACACACACACTGACGCACTCATACTGTACAAAATGCGTTCATTTGAATTTGAAATTTGTTTGCGCTAAGAAAGTTTAAAACGCATGTAAAATTTCTCTGTGTTTTGTGCCCAACACCCTTTAAGTCACACGGCTATAAGTTTTACCCATAGCTGTTCAGCAAAACATATTACATTGTCTAATATACAGTAACATACTGTACAGCCATATGTCAAAAGATTTCTGTACAGATTACTGTATAAGAAGCACAACACTCGCGCTGGTGTATTCACTACCTATTTCTAAACATTTGCTTCTACATCTGCATTTTTTTCTGCATGTTTGATGAGTTTGATGCTGTTTCTGATAGATTCATTCATGTATAATGTATAATGTACACCACAGAGATCTCCCTGCTTACACTCAAAAACAGGTGAAGCAAAAGGTTCTGAGCTGCAGCTTTCACAGAAACATCTCCTCATCAAAACACGCCGTTAAAATCGACACCGTTTCAGTTGGTTACGGAGGTTTCTGGGCTCTAAAGTGCTTTTAAAATGTTTCTGAGAAGTTGCATGAATCATTACTTCTGTTTATTTATTTTCATTTTTTCATCTACGCTTCCTGTTTTATTCTCACTCACGACTCGTGGACCTCAGCGTCATTTGCTCACAGATGTTTAGACGAGGATTATTGCATAAAAACACACAAACGCAGCAATGTTATGAGTTAAATGAGTTAAATACTTTTTCCATAATAATCATTCAGAAGATTTCATCATTCAAGCTACAGTTTAATGGGCAAGAATATTGATATGAAAATATGTACAGGCAGTATTTCAGCTGTGACTGGCAGATGTGGCAGAAACTTTGGGCAGGTTTCTCACTCTCACAGTCTGTTTTTAGTCAGAGTATTTTGACAATAATAATCCATAACATTTTGGGGTTAAAAAGAACAAAAGTTAGTTCTGGAGCAACTGCATGACAGGTCGGTATTGAGGACATTATCATCATCTGACCCTGATTCACAAGAGTTCATAATGATGTATAATTTGAGCTCTCAGGTCTGATTTCCTGAAGTATGTAAAGTAACCTGTAATTTTAAGGTTCAAACAGAGGTGGCAGTATAGAGGCAAAAATGATGGATTGCATCTTGTTTGTGTGTATGGATGGTTAATATTTATACATATGCATGATGTTTTGATTCATATTTAAATGCAGTTAATAATATTTATTAGCTACTGCCAAATTTTATATTTAAATTTTTGCTTTGATGTCCTCAGGTTTAAAAGATCTGGAGTTTTAAACTATTTGCATTCCACACCTACTAAAGTGCCTTTGATGTGATTATAAAGTGTGTGTGTGTTTGCAGGCGTGTTGTGTCTCCAGTGTGCACACGCATGACAGATGTACCCGGTATCATCCATCAGCCCCCCAGCGTGACCCCTGAGGGTCAGATGACGGTTGAGGGGCGTTCAGCTCTCCTCATGTCCTCTAATAAAAGTGCATGTGTGTGAAACGTCCCAAACCTGCCTGCATCACAAGCGTTACTGCATTGCAGCATGATGCGAACCCGTTAAGCCTGCTGTATGATCGCAGGATGTGATGCATTGGCGGTACTGTACTGTACTGTACTGTACTGTACTGGGCTTCTGTGGCTAATGTTAAGTGTGTTCCCATCAAGAAACGCTGAAATGTGGGTAAAACCTGTTTGGCTGGAGTTTCACTGCAGTGGGAAACTGTGCAGTATAAGCACTTTTATCAAATACCAGCAAAACACACGCCTGAAAGAATCGCTTCACTGCGTCAGTTACACAAAGATCTTTATTTTAAGAATGTGATGTTTGTGATATTTATAGCGGTGTGATATTTGACAGGCAAATATATGTGTGGTGTTTGACTTTAAATGCTCATGTTTTGTTATATATAGACTTGCCTCGTTCTGTTATATTGTGAGGTATTGTTCCGATCAGAGTTTCTCTCGTTGTCTAGACATATTATCAGTTTAATAAAGAGAAGATTTGCATTTTTCTGAAGGGTTTACCAGGGTAAAGTGCAAAAGGGTGCAAAACAAGAATGAGTTTTAGCTTTCATGTATGTGTGTGTGTGTCTGTGTGTGTGTGTTCTTTCTATACCATTGTGGGGACCAGTTTTAATAAGAATGGTATTTGATAAGAAATACTTCATTGTGACAAGCCAGTGTTCCTCACAAGGGAATATTGATTATGAAGCACTAAGTGATGTTTTTAAAGGCAGTAAGGTTTCTGTGAGGGTTAGATGTAGGGGTAGGGTGTGTTTCAGAGAACAGAATATAGAGACTAGAGAGTTTCAGAGACTTGATGCAAGCAGTCAAGTTCAGACTAATTCATGCGAGTACAGCAGCTCTGTAAAAGGAAAGGCGCTATTGCAATAATTCATAAACAGCGAGGGTGGGCCAGTCTTTCAGCCTCTTGTTTTGTCCACCGTCTGTAGCTGTGAGGCAGCGGGAGCCTCCCTGTGTGAGGACACTGCATGCAATTCCAGTTTCAAAGTCAAATAAATAAACGACGACTCCTGATGCATGTTGTTTTTATAGTTAATGTGAGCGGCGCAAACATGTTTCTAAGGGATTGCACACACTTGATCGGCAGTGCTGAAAGAGTTTTCTGTACGCTGTGGAAATATATGCTTATTAAATTCAGCACTTGTCCTTTTAAATTCAACAGCGGGTCACGAAAAATTCCTAATAATGCAGAAGGTCGGTGAATGGGAAACATCCTGGGCATTCAAATTATTCCGGTTGTTTTAATGATTTGAATGAAGTCATTATTCTTGGACAGATTGTTGTGTTGTGTTGAACCCGATCGCATGACAGACGCAGTTCAGAGTTCATGTTGAGCTTTATCACAATTCACGAGCGCGTGTGAGTCCGCGTGTCCTGCGGGAGCCAAACTGCTCTTTCCCACGGCGTTCCGGTGGGAGGTTCCCATGGTAACACGAGAATCGGAAGCTACTGTAATTGGTCTTTTTTTTCTGTCTCTGTTTTGTCTGGCTTGTGATCTCAGTCACTTTATCTGTCTTTTCTACTCTGCCTTTTGTGTCTGTCTCTTGGACACAGTCTCTATCCACCAACCTTTTGCTGGCCTCCCTTTAAAACAGCAGCTAATTGTGTCGTTCTGCAACACAAGCACTTAAAACATTTGTTTCACTGCTAGTAAACTCAAAGAGTAGCTTTTAATAGTTGTAATCTTGGTCTGTGGCGTTGAAAGTTGCAATGGACGGCTGTGATCCCGGTACACCTGTGATTATTATGTTTGATATTAGCTCGCAGTTAATGGCGCTCTAATTGGTACATGATTACACGGCTCTCTAGAATACTTGATGCTGATTGGTCAAATGCGACACTCAGAGGTTAGATATTATAGAATAAACACTGTTGGCCATAGCAACGATGAATAATTGACTTCTCATCCGGGCAACTGATCTCCTTCATACTGAAGCTACTTCAGTGTTTCTTCCCAGCTAACAGGGAAAGTTTTCAGAATGTTGCCTAACGTTCTCTAAAAGTTAAAACTCTCAAATTTGTGTACATTTAATTTATACAATATACAAATGTATACATACAAACTAAACGCATAACTGTACTTTCTTAAAAGAACACATTTCATATAGAAGTTCATTCTGTTTGGCAGCGTAATGCACAAATAAACGTGGCACACCTGTATTTTTGGCTTCAAGCTGATTTCCTGCCGTTGTGCATGACACCCATAGAGTCGTCTTGTTTTCTTCAGCTGTCTTCTACACCTCATATCTCAGGCCACCAAGCGGTTACTTAGCAACCGTAGACGGAGTTGTTTTGAAAGGTTTGTTGTAGTATAATCAGTATAATAAGCGGTGTGTGTATACATGTGTGCTTTGTTTATGTCTGGATTCAGCTGTAACTGCAGATGATAAAAATAAGCGCGTCACAAGCGTGCTGACGGATCACACACAGTCCCGTGATCAGATTTTTTTAAATGCTAAGGACTAAACTGAGTCTATTTGGCTGCATTCAGGTGTATTTGTTGTATATTTTGTGACGTTTGTCTCTTGAGCTCATTCGGTTAAACACTGAATCATTATGAGACTCTGTAGAAAAATCTGTGTTATTAAACAACATTTGTGGATGCCAAACAGCTCTGTTAGGAAATGCAGCGTAAGACAGCATCTAATGTGCTGTAGCTGGTTTTACATTCCCAGCTAGTTAAAGGTGGTGTAGATGGGTAATTAGTGTAGCCGGGCTGCCAGCTGGCATGGGGCAGAGGTTAACCTGGTTAGAGCCCCTGGTATCTTAACGAATCTAATATTTGCATTTTCAGGCATTACACACTAACAAACTCCGTCTGCTCTGTGTGTGAGAGCATGGCTGTGAATTACATTAATCTCACCAGCGGGTGAGTTCATCATTTTCAGATGCTGACAGGAAACTTGAAGCTTTTCTTTGGGCATTTGGGTCTTTTGTCCAAAGCGTATCAGTGTGTTTGTGTGTGTGTCAGTGTTTGCTAAGCTACACACTGCACTTGTAGTACTTAAAGTCCAGCTAACGTTTCCTCATCTAACCGAGAGTGGCAGCATAAAACTCCCAGATACAGCACAGAAAACAAGTGCTACAAGTCAAAACCATAATGAGGAAAAGCAGCATTTAATGAAATATCTCGAAGAAAAAGACAAAAAAAAACAGAGATTTACAATCTGTGACAAGTGAATCAAGTGACTGTGACAGGTACATGAATCTGAGATTGTATCTGAGGAAAGCGAATACAAATCTGTAATTTATTAAATTTGCAAGAAGTTTTGGAGCTACATAATCTACATTAACTATCTAAACAAAACTGCTTCACGGCAATGAATCTGTCTCAACTCTACTAGAGAGAAAGATCATAGTTTGAACAGCTGAAATAAATATAAAGTTGCTACTTTGAACTTCTTAACATGAGCGTGTTCATAAAATGATGAATGGTCACCACAAGAGTCATCCGACCAAACAGACAGATTTAAAAAGATCTCCAACACCCTGTTCTCCGTTCTGTTCTCCATCACCATCATCATTATTCTCAACAGAAGCAGGATGGATATGAGCGGGACGCTCTCGCAGAAGAGATGGGAGAGTTGGAGATGTCTGTGTGCATTAGTGTGGCTCAGAGCTCCAGATAAATGTTTGATGAGACGAACATTGTCCCAGTTCCAGCAGAGCAAAGAGTCTGTAGGAATTCCAGACGGATTTCAGCAATACAAAGACCAGAGGACAGTCTGATCGCCTAACGCTGCCGCGTCACAAGCAGCAACATCTTTAGGGTGTTTTAGGAAGGTATTTACAACCGTGATGAGTGACTTTGAGCTAGGATGTGTAAATGATGGTAATTGTAGATTTTACAGTAGTGATTAAGATGTAGGGGTGGTACTGTGTGTTCCCCTGACAGGTTTATGATTAATGAGGTAAAATAGATCATGTGATGTAATGCCTGGGGAGGCCGGACTGGTTTTTCAGCAGACTGTGTGTGTGTGTGTGTGTGTGTGTGTGTGTGTGTGTGTGCATCACTGCTCTAATTTAATCATGTAACTGAGGGTTTTAATTAGACTTATGAAACAAAACTGCTTTATAATATAACATATAAATTTATATGTTTGCTGTTGGATTAAAATAAACATCAAGCGTTGCATGTTTTTAGGCAATTTAAACTGGAATGTTTAAACCTGGAAAATGATGTCAATTGTTAATTTACTCATGTGATCAGATAAATACTGTACTCTATCGTATATTGTTATTTTCTGCTGTACTCTACTGTGCACTGTTCACATTTAGTTTTGTTTTGACTCACTAAAGTCAGACCCCAAATGAGCGAGAAGAGTAAATTAAAGTGTGACATTTATCAGATAATGGAGGTTTTGCCTGAGAACTTTTTTATTGTTGCAACAGTCAAATAAAATGAAAACTCTATTATTGCCTCGGCTTGTTTTAGATTTTAATGAGCAAGTTTATGAATTTTTTTGCACTCTTCTGTAGAAACTTTAGCATCAGGTTTTAACAGTGATGAGAAACTGAATATGAGACTGTTTTCACCTTAACCGAATCTCCACGTGGTTTGAGCGCGTTAGCATGCTGGTGATTCTGCTCAACTGCGTCACGCTCGGCATGTTTCAGCCCTGCCAGGACCTGGAGTGTCACTCGGACAGGTGCAGCATTCTGCAGGTAACACGCTAACACACACACATGCTAGCTTTCAATTCTTTAGCTCCTTAGAGAACCGTGTACCGGTGCCCTGAAGATCCCTGTATGATTACATCAAGTGATGTGAAGATTCTGTGAAGATCCTTAGAATCTTTTCCAAAGATCTATTTAGGCAATAATCTTCTACAGCAGAACATGTGATCGTTTCAGGGAAGTGTGTTTAGATGTTGCCACCCATCGCTGTGTGATATTTGGGTAGACTTCTAAAAGAAATGTCTAGACCATATTTTAAAGAGGGGTGGACAGCCTGGAATGTTGTCCCGGGCTCTCTGACAGCCAAATATCTTTTCACTGATGGATGTATAGGATGTTATAATTTTATCCTGGGTGGCCCTGCATTGGAAGAGATTTCTGAGAACTGGACAGGGTTGTGCTGTCCAATTCTCAGGGAACAGAACGTTCTCTCAAAGTTATCGTTCTTGCAGCAGCAACGTTTATAGAACACTTGTAAGGTTGCATATTGTATTTTAGAAACGTTGCTATAAAATTCTTAGTGGAACGTTTTAAATATGTTACAGAATTAAACTGTATAATGTTATAATCTCTGGATAAGCTAAGCTAAGCTTGGATAACAATGGAAACTTTTGTAAAACAACCCTTACAACCTAAAACTGTTGCTGGATTAAGTGTCATAATTCTTATAATGCATTATTTTATATTTAACAGTGAAACCTTGTGCTTGTTTTTATTCTTTTCAGGCATTTGATGACTTTATCTTTGCGTTTTTTGCCGTGGAGATGGTGGTGAAAATGGTGGCGCTGGGGGTGTTCGGGCCCAAATGTTACCTTGGCGACACCTGGAACCGCCTTGACCTCTTCATCGTCATGGCTGGGTGAGCGACCAATCACAAAGCGAGGAGCGCCACACTAGAGGGGTCCGAAAAGTCAACTATTACCAGCATTCATTGTGTGAATTCCCAGAATCCGATGAGTCATTAAATCTTAAGCTCTACTAGGTCTTGCTATGAATGTGTGTGTGTGTGTGTGTGTGTGTGTGTGTTTGTTTAATGTCAGATCCAGTTTTAATGTCAGGTCTAGTTCTAATGTCAAGTCGATGTGTCACAGTTACGCTCATGAATGACAATTACCAGCAGGCTGTGATGTCTCTCCCCATGTGAGCCTATATCACATCTCCAATAACTGGCTCTCTTATGCTGACACAGAGATTTCTGTCTCTGTGTCCTCATGTCGTAACTCAAGCTAATGTGTGGCCTGATCGCTCATTAACACTCATTAAAACAGGAATGTTTTCTGGCTCAGGTAAGGAAATTATAAGTTAGTCATTAACTCTGTAAACTTCTAAGGTGTGACTCTACTGACTGTTTAGCAGGAGCCTAATGCTGAATGTTTTGTTACTTGAGTAGTTTTTAGTTGAAATTGTTCTTTTAGTTGCTTCTCTAGGCAAATTAACATGTAGTTATTCTACCAATCCTACAGGTGGATCAAACTCAATAAAGTTAAGGCTGACCAGCAGCACTTGATAAACTACCTGTACAGGACAGATAGTACTAACTGGTCAGATGGTGATTAGCATCACTGGTTAGCAAACCAACTAAAACCAATGCATGGTTTACTGACTACTAAACTAATTATGATGAATTATGCTTGATTATTATGACGTGAGTTACAGTATTACAGTATTTGTTTGATATGAAGTGTTTTCTTACTGTAATTTTCTGCTCATCGTTCAGGATGTTGGAGTATTCTTTAGACGGACACAACGTCAGTTTCTCAGCCATCAGAACCGTTCGGGTTCTCAGACCGTTACGGGCCATCAACAGAGTTCCCAGTGAGTTCTGCTAACTCTCACTCTGTTTATGTTCCTTCGCTCTCAGCGTGGCTGTTAAACGGATCAGCTGTTGATCTGAAGCGACTGATTCAGACAGGATCTGAAAAACAAGCCTGTTTTATTACACCCTCACACACGCACAGAACATGCTCAGGTTATGACAACATTTCCCTAATGTTTCCATTAGGTAACAGAAGTGTTAAAAATGTTATTTTGAAAAAGCATTTGTAATGTTCACTGTGGGAATGTTATGCTAACATTTTTTAATTCTGTAACATTTTGTAAATGTTCCACTAATAATTTAAGAACAATGCTTCAATATATAATGTTAAAAACTGCAAAAATGTTGATAACATCATAAGAACTTTTAGAGAATGTTAGCTATTGTTCCAAAAACACTCCATGTTAGCTGAGAATTCTGTCCTACATCTCATTGTTGATGAGGAACAAAACACACACACACGTCTGTCCGCAGGAAGGTGCTGGTATATGTTACAGTCATGGATTGTTTCCAACAGTAAAAGTAAGGGTCTGTTTTGTTTAATGTGAGGTGAGAGAGTAAGCTTTTGACATGCACGGATACACTTACCATTTATAGCACAGTCCATTGTCAACACATTCCACATAAGTTTGCGAGTGTGCATGTTACAAAGCCGTGCTGTATTTTGGAGTCAGTCTAGATCGCGGGCCCGTGGCTGTAATGTTTCCAATTTGATTATTATCAAACCGCTGGCCAAAGCGTGACAAATATGTTTGTGTATGTTGTATTTATGTCTTGGCTTGGTTACGTAATGCACATCAGATGCTGAGAAAGTGTGTTTGTGAAGTGTTCCGATGTCACATAGATAATAAAACAGTTACATCACCAATACAGAGTTTTACTCATCAGTTTTTTTGCATGACATCTTGTGTGTGTGTGTGTTGTAGGTATGCGTATTCTGGTGACACTGCTGTTGGACACTCTGCCGATGCTGGGAAATGTTCTGCTGCTCTGTTTCTTCGTTTTCTTCATCTTCGGGATTGTTGGCGTTCAGTTGTGGGCGGGGCTTCTTCGGAACCGTTGTTTCCTTGACAGCAACGTCAGAACGTAAGTGTTTTTTTTTAATGTAAGATGCTCAATAAATGCAAATTGCACCATATTGCAACATTTCCCGCTGCTCAGACACTGATAATGATGTCGCAACATTAAATGCACCGTGAAACCTGTTTGGAAATACTGTAGGATGCTTCATTATGTAGCTTTTGTTTGTTTATTGTTTGTTTAGCACCGTAGGAATAAATAAACAGCATAAACCCACACAGAAAAGAAAAGATGTGAAGTTTAATCAGAAGAATTATGTGGGGTTCTGAGGGCCGGTATGTAACTTTATAAGAAACATGTTGGTCAAACACTCATTTATTATCCATTACTAAACCACAAACCAGTCTACTCGTGTCTCACTGTATAATCCAGAGAATTGTGTGTACAGTAATGCTCCTACAGAAGTTTATTAATAAATCTCCCGATGAAGTTGCTCCCTGATAAAGTTACAGATTCCTAAAATCAAACTTCTGAAAGTTGTTTCTCTGAGAATGAAAGTCGTTCAGGTTTGGGATAGAATGAGGAGTAAATGATGAAGGAATTTTCATTTTGGGCTGGAAGATTTCTGCATTCTGAGACATGGCAAAAGTATTGACACCGAACAAATTAAACGCACCATCAGGATGTTGTGTTAAATCCAGAAAACATTTATTTAATGAGAGATGTGAAACTTTAGACTCATCTCAGCGAATATGTGCCACGTCAGCAGATGTGAATGTCAGCACACTGGAGTTTAAATGTTGCATTCGTTTACGGCTGATGTTGTTTCTGTGTTCTGTCACCAGATATCAGTTTTCAGACACAACTACAGCCTCGTCGATCACAGACACTATAGAGTAAAGCATTGACTAATGAGTGTCCATGCAAGCGAACCGCTCCACTGAATCATTCTGACATGCTGATGTACTGCATCAGCGCTGAATGAACGCCTCACCTGCTCAGGTGTTGTTCTGTTTCCATCCCAAACCCTCCCCAACATCCACAACCCTGCTACCTCATCACTAACAGAAAACGTCTCCAGAACATTAGCTAACTTTTAAAGAGTGTTAGCACAGACGTTCTAGCAGTAAATTTTTTTTCAACATTACATGTCTTCTTCCATGTCTTGTTACAATCTAGAACTGTTATCTGGGCTCTTGATCATGTTATGATGCTCATTTAATCAGAACACAAGCATTCATGTCCATCATAAACCCGTCAGATGAAGAGAACACTGAAGCCCATCTGCTGCGTCTGCACGCACGCACACACACACACACACACACACACTCAAACACACACGTGCACACACACATTCTCACATACACACACAAACACACATACACACACTCTCTCTCTCACACACGCAATCAAATACACACACACACTCACACACACACCGCGTTAAAGTATCCAGTGTTTTCTTATGTCAGATTAACATTCTTTTAAACTGAATCAGTGTCTCGCGCGACTCGCACCTGTCTCAGGTGTGGAAATCTTCCTGTCATTAGTAACTCTGTCCTATGGGATGTGCAAATTTGTCTGTTGGCACATAGGCTCATTATTTTCAGAGTCTACAGCCAAATTCTGTTGTCTCACAGGGACTCCAGTCCTTTGTATATTAATTTTAATTAATTTTTAACTAAAAAATGGTGTGTGTATAATACAAACCTGACAATTTACCCTTTCAAAGTGGTACAATTCTATTACTTTTCCTTAAAATATTAAAGTTTTTTTTTACAAAGACTTTTTCTGTTAAATGTCTTTTTTCTTTTAAAGTGTCTTTTATTTAAACGGGGTCCTCAGGAATTTTAATAACCCAATTAAACGGAGAAGAGCAGTAACATAAGTGCCCTCCTCCCCCTCATCTCAAAATCCTCTAAAACGTATCAGAGGACAAACCGACACAATTATAAAGACAGAAGTATAAAGGTGAATTATGTCTCATTTCCAACAGTTTGTTACTAATCTGCTGACTATCTGCTGTGTGTCTGTTGTGTGATGTTCAAACGCACGAGATTTACACACACAACCCTTCGATATAGACCCTCTGAATGACTTGTTGAATGTGTTGTCATATGTCAGATATGATATGATGTTGCAGTGTGACAGCTTTAGTTAAAAAGATTTCACTCATTCCAAACCTGTCTGACATTTATCTTCTGGTGCCCGTTGCATTGACACAAAACCGCAGAAACATTTCTCAAAATATCTTCTTTTGTGTTCACAGAAGAAATGAAGTCGCACAGGTTTGGATTGACATGAGTGTGAATAAATGATGGACAATGATTTGATTTGTGCTGAACTATTCCTTTAAATGTTCTTGAACCTCTGGCTTTGAAACATGAACCAGGAAACCTCTGCGGATGTATTTCACACAGCTGATCTGAACGGCTCTTTGCAGACGTTTATTTATAAATCTCAAGTATTCGGGTTACCCGCGATGCATTATTGCGAAGATAATTATGGCTAAGTTTCCTGTGCGTTATTGCCGATCTTATTGCTGGAGACATAAGTAACACAAGGTAACATCAGTTTTCAAGCCATTTTCATCAAGCGCGTCTCTTAAAACGTGATTATCTAATGGCTTCAGCTTTTCGCTCATCTGGCTGTCTCAGTGTAATAAGCAGGATGTGATACAGATTAGACAGAAGCTTCCTCAGCCTCAAACTGTTTGTAAATGCTCACAGAACAAATGCCACACACTCGCACACATTATCATGTTGCATTAATATGGTGACTAGATTCATTTTTACCTTCAGCACTGAAGTCTTGGGGGAGTCTTAAGGTTAATGGGTGAGCATGTTAAACTAATGCAGTTTTAAAGAGAAGCTTCATGTACAAATAAATAAATTGTTGGACTATGAAGAAACATGTTGTTGAGCTTTTTATTGCTTTGCTGTGAATTCTGGAAGCTGCTGTCAAATCACAATATTTGCATTTATTTATTTTTTAGATGCTCATGTTGTGTTTGAGATGCGTGTCAGTGTCTTGGTGTTGCTGACATCACGCTCCTCTGTTTGAACTGCAGGATTGTTGGTGCAGAAAAGCTCATAAAGTTGTAAATTTATAACCAGCAAATCCATAACCTGTCAGAAATGTGACCTTGAGCAAAACTTTGAAAATTGCGTGTGGGTTAACAGTGACTGTTGTTAGTTGTTTTACTTGACAAACGGCGTAACAGGGACTTGATTGAAAGAATACATTCTGATGTTATTAGCAGGTCTGAGCCGCGGGGAACCAACCGCAATAGTTTCCGATTAGATTTGGGTTTGGGTTGCGTCTCTGTGGAGTGACGCTGCAGCTTCAAGATGTAGCTGCTAAATATAAGTTGTTGTTAAAGTGTTTTGAAAGCCCCAGCGTGTGTCAGGAGAAAAAGTTGTTTTGGAGGTTTAAGGGGTCTGATGCCTTCTGTGCTGTACAGAGACTAAAATCTCAACAGAATTATGTTTCGTACCAAAGATCATAGAATTAACAAGATGCTGCACTTCTGTTACTATAAATGGGGGAAAGTGCAGCGCTCAATATGGCGGCTGCAGTGAAGGAAGCCACACCTACTGTCAGAAACAGCCAATCGTGATTCATAAAACACTAATGAATATCAGGTTGCGAAGATGGCCGCCCTGTGCCTAGAGTTTGATCGTACCCAGATGAGCCGATGTCATTGTGTCCTTCACTCTCTGATGTACACTAACACGTGTGCTCTTTCTGTAGGCTGTATAACATCACAGAGTCTCTAAACGAATACTACAGACCGGAAGAATCGGACGACGTTCCCTTCATTTGTTCCACGGCTCGGGAGAACGGAATGCTGCACTGTTCCAGCATCCCGCAGCGCAGGGAGGGAGGGACTCGCTGTGAGCTCAGTGCTGATAATGTCACAGATGATGTTTTCAAACAGCCGCTTCATCATGGCTGTGTGAACTGGAACATGTACTACAACAGCTGCAAAGCGAGTGAACACAATCCGCATCATGGGGCGATCAGCTTTGACAACATTGGATACGCCTGGATTGCTATTTTCCAGGTTTGTTTGTTGCTTTGTGTTGCCAAAAAGACTTGAGTAACGAAATATTCACACACATTATATATTATACACTATATATATGTGTGTATGTAAAGGTAAATATATACACTTTTCCAAACTACATTTGTAATGTCACAAATAGGGGAGATCAGGTTTTTTATAACTCTGATGTGTTAGGAATCCGCTCCAAGTTGTTCATTAAGATTTTCGCTGAGTATATATTCACCCTGGCAGGCCGTGAGATTTTTTATCCTCACATATCCCTTTGGCGCGGAGAGACACTCACTTTTGGAGTTGGAAAATAAAGTGAGTGGTTGCCAGGGGCTACAGCAAGACAGAATCGCCTTACATCAATAACCAGCTTACCTGTCCAGGAAATCAAGTTTTATCATGTTCCATTTTAATCCAATCTTTAGGAGCAACAATATTTATCATATTCCTTAGTAATCCGATCGGGAATAGACACAGACATTTATCAGGTTTACGAGTAACTTGATTGACCAGAATGTGACGTTTGTCATTTCTCAGAGTATCATGGCCTAGATTCGCACACATCCTGTTTTGTTTTGTATGAAGCTAATTCTGCTAACGTTCAGACGTGCTGTTGAGTCTTACTGCGGTTTTGTTTCAGGTCATCACGTTGGAGGGATGGGTGGATATCATGTATTATGTAATGGATGCACATTCTTTTTACAACTTCATCTATTTCATCTTCCTCATCATTGTAAGTGCTGGTTAATTATCTGACTTTACAGAGTAAAATTACAGTTTCTCTGCTGTGCTGAGATGTGTGTAATCTCTGTCAGGGGTGTAAATTACTCCAGTAATTGTACTTTATAACTGTACTTAACTACTACTGTGGGGAATTTGTACCATTAAAACCGAAAGCATCTAAATTAAAGTGTCAAGCAGTTAGAGGCTGAATTTAACGTTTAAGAATTTGGGTTTTTAAGTTTTATTTCAACATTTGGTTTGTAAGTAATTCTGTCATGACCAGACAATGAGAGATTTCAGATGTAACTGGTTGCATCACACAGTTACATATCATACATATCATAGTTACTTAAGTAAAGAAATCTCCTGAGCTCACCAGTCAGTTTATATTCATTTCTTTCAAATAATGTGCTACAGTGTTTTTGAACAAAAATCTGTATCTCTGGCCTTCATTTAGTGTTGTCAGAAATCTTAAATGTGCAGTTTTAAAAAATAAATTTAAAAACTGAAGAGAGATCTTTAGAGAGAATGAATAGTTTTTGTATAGCAACAAACTGTATAGCAACATTTTCTGAAGAAACTGCGAGTGATGCTTGTTGAGGCAAGATTATTATAACAATGCAAACATTTTAGCATGATTCTAGCATGTTTTAGTATGAATTAGCATGATAAACCTGCTTTCTGCTATTGTAGTGTTTAACCCTGTAATGCTTTATTCATTTTATGCTCTTTTAACATGTTCATTGTACTCATATTGTTATTTGTACACAGGTAGGCTCCTTCTTTATGATCAACCTTTGTCTGGTTGTCATAGCAACACAGTTCTCCGAAACCAAACAACGGGAAAACCAGTTAATGCAGGAGCAACGGGCCCGTTTCCGTAGTAACGAGTCCACCATCGCTAGCTTGGCTGAACCAGGATCCTGCTATGAAGAGATGCTAAAATACCTTGTCCACATTTGTCGTAAACTTTGTCGCCACATCGTTCGTTTCTATGGCGAACTGTGCCTGCGGCGGCGAAGGGGCGGGGCCAGTCCCAACAGCTCCGTAACAGGAGGCGGGAATAATGGATATTGGGCTGACAGTGGGACAAAGATGAGCCAAAACCAATACTTCATGCCTCATTATCATCATACGTGTCACCATCACCATTACCTCAGCAACGGCATCGAAATGAAAACCTTTCATTCCGACAGAGACGCTCCGAACTCCAGACGGACTCCGTCCCTCCCACTGACACTGCAGAACTTAAAGGCTCTGAGGTTCACTATGAACTACCCCACCATAATGCCCTCCAAAGCGTTCACAAACTCACACACTCGAGGGCACTCCACAGGGGGGGGCAGAGGGCCCGCGGGTCATCATGGCCTCTATGGCAGGAAGATCTCAGTCTGTGGTGGATTCCATGATACTTACAAACTTCAACACGGTAAGACACACAAACACACACGTCACCCACGCACGTCATACAAATGTATATCAGATTTAAACATATTTGAGTAGCCAGACCTAAAAAATATATTTATATAATATGTTTTACTGCATTACATAACATTGACAAACCAACTGGCATTAGATCTCATTTCAGTTTTATGTATTTTTGTGAGAAACGTTTTAGAAATGAGAAACGTTTTATCTTAGTTTAAATAGGATATTATTTTGTATTATGAAATCTAACAAGTGTAAGTTTGTAAATCTTTTTCTTGTGCAGTCCGAGTCAGTCAGAGTTTTTATGCAATTCAATGACAAGCAAAAATTTTAAGTGTCAAAATGTTATGTTTTGTGTACAGTGGCTCCAAGAAAGTCAATATTTCAATCTTAGTTTTGACCTCGCTGTCACATTTGAAAATTTTACTTTGGGTTTGTGGATTAAAAGTAAATTCCGTCTCTGGGGTTCAAACTTAATAACATAGATGAAATTCTTTAATTTTTTTTTGCTTAGCACACTTGACATGCTCCAGTAATCCCAAATTGAATTGAGAAACTGACGGCACAAACACACTCAGTCTAGTCATTATTTTTGTGCCTCTTGACTTTTGCCTGCAGTTACCTGCTTCAGTTGCTTTGCAATTTGTACCATTTTCTTTAAAACATATTCCTTTGATTTATTTTAACATTACTGCTTGTGTTCAAGTGCATTAAACCTGCATTCTTGTAGAAAAACTACATCTGTCATGAAGACGTGATAAAACTGTATTTATATGTGGTCAGTTTCTCTTTACGTTTGTTTTGTTCCTAAAGAATTCCTTCAAGAGCAAAACAAATATTATATGGAGCGTTTTAAATCTCTATAGAAGTGTTATGATTATTAATAACATTTAAAGTCTCTGTAGAACATCAAGAGGTATTTCAAAAAGGTTTTAAAACTTTACAGCTGTTCGGTAACAAAGCATTTTTGAAATGCAATAAATATACCCAATAGAAGTTAAATGATAAAATATGAACTTAAATATTGCATGTATGAATATTCTGTTTAAAGAATTATAAATATATGTATGATGCCCTCAAAGCTTTTTGTTTTCAACAGTAATTTTCAGTTCACATTGCAGAATGTTGTATCTAATGGCTGACAGTGAGGCTTGTTGTCGTAATCCAATGAAATGTTTGTGTGTTAATATTAACATGCGTTTTCTTCATGGCAGGTGTGTGTCCGGGCACATGCTCAAGCGTGTGTGTGGACGGGAGGGCGGGGCTTGCGTCTTCTGAGACGTCTTCCTGCCCAATTTGCACCCGGGAAGGTGACGGTGTTAACTGTGATTCTAACGGCGAATCAGACCCGGAGAAACAGAGGCCGGATGTGGGATTCGAGCCGAGCAAATTAAACCAGGACCTGGAGGAGAGGGAGTCTGGCAACAAGAGTTGTGTGTGTGTGTGCGTTCATTACATCAGAGTTGTGCTGAAGCGGATTGTGGACAGCAAATATTTCAACAGAGGCATCATGATCGCAATCCTCTTCAACACCCTGAGCATGGGTGTGGAGTATCATGAACAGGTGATGATCACATGACTTCTTCTGTTTCTTCTGTTATCCTGAGCATAAACACCCCAGTGATGTGTCTCCTCCACTGTTTGCCCAACAGGGGTCTCAACAAACTTCCAGGGTGGCAAAATGACTTATGTAACAAAGTTATGTCTTCTAATGATGTATTTAACAAATGCTTTTCAATAATCTAAAACTACTAAAAAATGTTGGCTATTTTTATAACATCTTTCCAGCTTTGCCAGACTTTAAACTGGAGGGACTTTAACAACAAAAAAAGCTGAGATCCACTGAACTAGAGTTTCAGTGACGATCTCAACTGATATCTTAAACTCAATCTGAGACGTTATTGTTTTCCCAGAGGAATATATATATAAATATACATGCACGTATCAATTTGTCTTTATCTCGTGGACTGTAACGTTTTGTCAGGTCATGTAAAACTGTACTTCGTGTTAACATCTCAAATGTGTTATTTATTTTGACTGCATCAGTCTGACTCCGGGTTCCTCTGACAGATTAAAGGGTCAGATCAGGTAGAACAGTTTAATTTTTCTCCAGTGCAAACACTCGTGGTGACAACATGATCTCACGCTGCTGCGTGCAGCTCATATCGCGTTTAATGAACCCCCTCACTCAGGATTAGTGTGTGTGTCAGTGGGAGTCTGTCTGTGTGTGTGTGTCTGACGGAGAGAGCCTGAGATTAACCAGTTTGCGGCAGAGGACAGTCGCACAGTTGCCAGGGAAATGATTATTTACATTACAGCAGACACAGTTAATAACAACACTCGCCGCTCTTCCTCTGAGAGAAACAAAGCCACAGGCGGAGAGAGAGAAGACACACAGATACGTTGTCGTGTCTGTGAAGCTGGAGTTTGTGTGCTGCCTTTTGTATACGTTTGTGTTCATCTATCAGAAACGTCTCTTTGTGTATCGTAGGTCATGTTACGCAATACAATCCACATAATTGTGTAAACAGATACAAACATGGGTGAGAACTGAAAGGGTTTTTTCTCAGTCTGATAGCACAGAAGAACGATTTCATTTCTCGTTTTTGGAGCTTCAGAGAACCCTGCAGGACTTTGCTTTTTATTAACGGTTGATACCTAGAATCCGGGGCTGGCTTTCATTTTAAAAGAACCGTGCAGACAACTCAAGAACCCTCAAATGTTCCTATATGAGAGGAAAAGGTTCTTTGGTGAATCGCAGGTAAAAAGAAAGCGAAGCTGTCACCTGAGGCGAGCAGCACTGTAAATATTTCTCAGTTTTCCTCTAATGATTACATGTAGCTGTGTCACACCATCTGTGCTACAGACAGTGACATTTCTGAACATTTTCTAAGCAGTCAGACTAAAACTGTGTAAATAAACTGGGTGTAACAGTTCTGTGGATTCATGCTAAATGACACATGCCCTGGAAACCACCCTAGCAACCACAAGACAGCTTTATTTTGTACAGAAAATCATTTTCCTATTTTTTTGGTGTCAATTTTGACAGTTTTGGACATTTACACTCATGTATGTTGGACAGTGAAGCGGGGCACAATAAAGATGAATAATATAAAATGTGCTCTCTCTCTCTCTCTCTGTCTCTCTCTCCTGTAGCCGGACGAGTTAACCGATGCACTGGAGATTAGTAATATTGTCTTCACCAGTTTGTTTGCGTTGGAGATGCTGTTGAAACTTTCAGCCTGCGGTGTGTTTGAGTACATCAGCAACCCCTACAATATCTTTGATGGGATTATTGTTATCATCAGGTACTGCTGTTTAACTCTCTTCCATTCTGGTTAACACTGTAGAGTCTGATGGCTGTACGGTCTGATGTCTGTAGAGTCTGATGGCTGTATGATCTCTGTTTGCAGTGTGTGTGAGCTCGTTGGACAGGCCGAGGGAGGGTTCTCAGTTTTACGGACGTTTAGGTTGCTCAGGGTTCTAAAGCTGGTTCGGTTCCTGCCGGCCCTGCGCAGGCAGCTGGTGGTTCTGATGAAGACGATGGACAACGTGGCCACTTTCTGCATGCTCCTAATGCTCTTCATCTTCATTTTCAGGTGTGTCTTCATGCGAACGAGAGACTTTAGGGATAAACACCATTAGTGTTACACCACTCAACTGTGATGCCTGTGTGGTTATTTTCAGACGTTTCTCTGTAGTTTTTGAAAAGGAACGTCGGGAACTGCTTTGCATTCTAAGCATGTGACGGCTTGTTCTCAGACAGCTGTTCCATGCATGTCTGAAACGGGAAAATGTGCCGTTTATTTTTCGATAGAAACTGGAGCACACATCAAACCTGCTTGAGTACAGATGCAGAACCTGGTTCAGTCCAAATGTTCTTCATTTTTACCCTTTAATTTGAAAAGATTTGTAAAGAATTTATTCTAGTTACAGACTGCAAAGTACCAGGAGTTATTTTTTCATAGCAAATCCAACTTCTAACACTGAAGTTCTACATTATTTCAGCCCTGTTAAAAAACTGTTTGTCACAGCAGTTATTTTAATTAGAACAGTTGATATTTATATGAAATACCTTCAAAGTTAGCATGTGCTGTTTTCATTTAATACAAGCAAAGTTTGTACAGAATCAAATTTTTTAATGTATATAATTCATAGAAATGTGATTCTAATTAATGGGGATTTTTATTTTGTTCTTGCGGAAATGTTTCGTCTCTGAATGATTCTCTCTGGTTTTCTGTCTTTAGTATATTAGGAATGCATCTGTTTGGCTGTAAGTTCACCCGTTTGGAGAATGGAGATACAATCTCAGACAGGAAGAACTTTGACTCACTTCTCTGGGCCATCGTCACTGTGTTCCAGGTCAGCAGTATGTTCTACCATTTCTGTCAGTGTCTCCAGAACTCCAGTATTTACCTTATGAGACGTTCTACTTTAATAAAGGAAGTTTATAAAGTTCTTCTGCTTTATCCAGCTTAAGAAAAATACTGAAAGGTTCTCTCTTCCTCCTCTGAAAAAATGATAAAACCCCAGACAAACTTTTTAGACGTTTCACTCTTGTAATCCCAACTTTTGCTGACCACAGGAAGTCTGTAGGTCACTATAGTAAAAAAAAAACTGTCGGCTGAACTTATTAAAATGTTGCCGTTCCTTTTATACGTTTAAAGTCCAGAAATAGCAATTTTTTGTTCTTTGGAGACAAGTTATGATTAAATGCTCACTCTAATGTTGGAGCAGCAGCAGCATTAGGGCAGAATGCTGACGCAGGGGATTGTGGGTATTTTGGCTGTCTAAATAAAGTAATAAATCCTCTGAAAGTCTGTGCAAACAATCAATGACATAACAGCCATTGAGGTGTAAATGTGTATTTAGGATATGTGAATAATTTAACTAATAATTGCACCAAACCTTATTAAACACAGTGTTTCTATACCTTTGTATATAATAGCAAAAGACATTATATAATGATGTGAGTGCTGAAATACCCTTCGGATGTTCTAAGTTAGACAACAGCTGAGACAGGCTGAAGTGTGTGAGTGTGTTTGTCTGTCAGTTTACTTTTTAAACTGGGATTATTCAAACTTCAACAAGATGTGTCAGAGTTTTTTAAATTGCTGAGGTCATCAAAGTCAGCCCTGTATTATTACAGACATGATGAGGTCATTCGCCTTCTCCCCGCGGGATTGGCCGGTGTGATGGGGGTCACCAATGGGTGACACTTGTGCAAATACTGATATGGTGCTGTATTAACTCCAACCCCTGAGGGAAGCCATGGGAGTCGAGGTTTCCTCAGCACCTGGAGTCTTTAATTTCCCTAATCTCTATTTCTGTGTGTGTGTGTGTGTGTGTGTGTGTGTGTGTGCGCGTGTTTGAGTGAGTGAGTGTGTGTGTGTGAGTGTGGGTGTTTGAGTGAGTGAGTGTGTGTGTGAGTGTGTGTGTAAGCAGAATATAAGCTCCAGACTGAAGCTGATGGTTTCCTCTGTTCTAAATCTGTCTAGAGCAAGAGCTCGGTTCTGGTTTCTCTGTGGATGTGTGTGTGAAATATGCCTGGCTGAAGGCAAAACAAACTCAACAGAGTTCCTCACGGCTGAATGAATAATGAGCCAAAAGCGTGGGATGATTTTTGATCTTTGAAACTTTTTGTGTTTAATGTAAAATATGTTTATTCTCATAACTTGAAAGATGATGATTAATTTGTATCAATTCTTTGTACATCTACAAACATACATCAGCAGAGCCTTCATTTCCTGAGAACAGAACCCGTGGCCTTGATGTTCATTCTTTAAAACAAAGTCTGTCTCAGTGCCACAGAAGAACCCTCTGCCTCTATGGTTCCATAAAATCCTTTAACACTGGCAGGACCATTTTGTTTTGGTTGTTTTGACTATACAAAGGTAAGAAAGAAATGGTTCTTTTAGGAACCTTTGACTGGCCAAAAATGGTTCTTCAATGGCCAAACATGACCAAATCTTGTTCTTTTGTGAAGAACCTTTAAAGAACCTTATTTATAAGAGTGCTGTAGCGTCTGTGTTCTACCAGTTGTTCTACCAATAACTCCATCCAGCCCAAAACATGAGAAAGACCAGAACCATCATCTGCACTGTTCTGTCCTGTGTCTCTCTTCAGATCCTGACCCAGGAGGACTGGAATGTGGTTCTGTACAACGGCATGGCCTCCACTTCTCCCTGGGCCGCTCTGTATTTTGTGGCCCTGATGACCTTTGGGAATTATGTGCTCTTCAACTTACTGGTTGCCATCTTAGTCGAAGGCTTCCAGGCTGAGGTAAGAGGTCAGAGGTCAGAGATACCCAGCTAACAGTTGAAGGTTACTTTTGCCTAATCATTAAGTAACAAAAACAAATGTGTTGTTTTGAACGTTTTAGGAACGTTCTGCAGGTTATTCTGTAACATTTTTTAAATGTTCAATGTTCTGCTAACATTACTGCAGCAACATTTTGTGATAACTTAAAGAGAACTTTTAGAGAATGTTAGCCAACATTCTGACAACGTTCCCTGTTAGCTGGGTTGGAGTGTATTAGATCTATATTCTGTATGTTTCAGGTTCAGACAAGCAGTGTGTTTTTTAATTGGTGTATCTGTCGTTTTATAATTAATCATGAAGCTACAGCTGAGTAAGTGTATTGTCATTGTGCAGACACAACAAATATACAGCCTCCATCGCTATATTAAAAAATCTGTATTCGCACATATATGCAAGATCGAAAAGCAATAAAAAATAAGCAAGAAAAGAATATCTAATTCCAGTACAAATATAAACAGTAAACACAAAAGATTACAAGCTTATTTTGTGACATTTTTGCATGGAAAGTAGGCTGTGTGTGTTTGAAATAAATTCTGTTAGATTTGATACTTTATTTAGTTCATTGGCCTGAACATTTTTAGTGTCTCTGGGCTGCTTTAACTATCAGATTACTAAAACCTCAGCGCTAGTTCTCCACAAGACTGAGTTTGATGTGGCCATACTGCATTTAATTGAGTTTCCCAGAGGGAAATTTTGATGTTAGAAGTAAGATGCTATCAGAGAACAAAATGAAAGCACTGCAACGCCATTATAACGGCACAGGGCTGTAACCACGAGACACGGCATCAGACGGGGGGTTCCTTCAGTGACGATGGACATGATGAATAGCGTGTGGCTCTCATTCTCTTTGAGGACCGGTGTGACATCAAAGGTTGATTGTGTGTGTGTGTGTTTGGTTTGTGTGTCATTTTCATGTAGATGGGACTCATCTGTAGTGTATAAACGTGTATGAAGACTGCAGCTGGTGTGAGGATGTTCTCAAATCATTCTGTGCTCCTTTTCTCCTCCATCTTTTTATCTCTCTCTCTTTTGTCTGCAAGGTGATATCACACACATAGACACTAGACACTGTCTTCTCACACAATACATGAACACACACACACACACTTTTCTGTTTGTTGCTCTGCTGAGTGTTGGCAATTCACATTTATACGTTTTTTGTTTTTGCTTCATTTTCCTCCCTTGTTCTGTCTTTCTGTCTCTCCTTTTTCACACAATTACAATAGGAGATTTCAGAGTAACACAGTGTTCTAACAAAACATGACACAACTAGATTTAACCAAAGATTGTCTGTTCACAAATCGCAGCCAATCAGAACGACATCTGGTCATGTTCTATCAGTTTGGCATTTTATCGAACTCAGGCTGAGAAGCATGAAAGCTAAGAACAAACACTGCATCATTTATAGTCAAGTTTTAATATAACCATCGTCTCTGTAGTCAAACAGCTTTTCATTTCAGATGACCTCACCAAGACCATGTGGGTTGGGCATGTAATCTCAACCAATAGCCAGTTTTCATTTTAAATATTCAGTCCAGTATCACATTTTGTGTCGTTTACGGTTGACTTTAAATACATGTAGCAGCTGAAGTGCAAAAAAAATAATATGAGGGTGATGTATAAAGAAAGCAGGTTAACAAACCATAAGATTAGAAGGCAGAGAGTTAGAGACCCTTGAAAGATCAGCTATAATTGTGTTTGTTCTGCTGTTCGTACTGCTGGCCTTGTGTTGTTTACGTTCATGTGTGAACATAATAATCATTCATTATGGTGAATTTTGAATTTTCACCTTTAAATGTCACTCTCTCTCTGTCTCTCTCTCTCCCTCTCTGTCTCTCTCTCTCTGTCTCTCTCTGTCTCTCTCTCTCTGTCTCTCTCTCTCCCTCTCTGTCTCTCTCTCTCTGTCTCTCTCTCTTTGTCTCTCTTTCTCAGGGTGATGCTAGCAGGTCAGATACTGATGATGACATGTCTTCTGACTATGGTGATGAAGACAAACTGAGAGAACTGCTGAACTCAGGTGTGTGTGTGTGTGCGTGCGTGCGAGTGTGTGCGCGTGCGAGTGTGTGTGCGTGCGCGTGCGAGTGTGTGTTTATACAGGTTTATTTTCTTTGATGTTTGATCTTATGTTGATAGTAGGATCAGAACTGAAAATGCAAACATTGATGCCGATCTCAAACGGACACCTGGAACCTCGGGCGTCCATGCCGCCTCACGGCACACACATACAGGCCAATGCAACGCCCAGAACTGAAGTGTCACACATCTACAGCCAATCACGGCGCAGCAGCAACACTTCCATTGAGCCGCATGATCAGAAATCCCTGGTGAGATTTCAAACAGGTGGAACAGAGATCAGAAAGAATCGTGAGAGATCCAGCGCTGTTTAATTCATTATGAAACCATGATATGACCCCTTTAAATATGTGTTTTAGCCAATTATAGCCAGTATCACTGCAAAACCTACAAACCTTATAACACCACATACAGTCTATAATTATGCTATTTAAATAAGAAGTGCTGTTCTTTTTTTATTATAAATAAATATAACTATTTGTTGAATATTGTTGTATATTATAACACAGCTGTTGTTTGTCAGTGTAATTTTTCTCTGATTTGAAACTGTGGTACATTGCAGTCCAGTCTTTGGGGAAGTCGTCGGTCCAGTTGGAACAGTCTTGGCCACGCTCCCAGCCTGATTAGACGCGCCCAGTCAGGGGAGCGCGAGTCGTTGCTGTCGGGGGCGGGACGGGACAGCTTGGATGACAACCAATCAGACGACGGAAAATCCAGCAGGACCGGCAGTCTGGGCGGAGTCTCACGTCCAGGGTCCTTTGATTTTCCTGACTTCCTGCAGGTTCCGCGCCCATATTTGGAGTGTAATGGGAGGTTGGACGGAGGCTATCCGTCCTCCGTAAACGCTCCACGCCCAGAGCTCACACCCACACAGGGGGGAGAAGATGAGGACGCTGAGGAGGTGAGACTCCGTTTTTAAAGCATTTTTATTGGTGGTCACCTGGAGTGTGTCTGTGGCCAATATCTGGACATCACCCATTAACATCATGATGACATCACAGATGCCAGTATGTGATGAATGACTGATACTGTACAGTACAGACACAACTGTACTGGAGATACAAGCTTGTTGTTGAGTGCTTGTTTTATCCAGTAATTCACTCTTGGTATTATTTACTCATGATATTGGCCAAACTTTTATGGTTAATGAATTCTTTCCATCAAAACTGGAGAATAAATTGTGTTGCAGTGGTTACTGACAGTGTTACGTCTCTCCTTACACAGATGGGAAAACCACCAATTTTAACCTTGTGAGGCAAACAAGAAATAATCTTTATTTTTATTAAATTATTTATTGTTTTGTGTGTGTGTGCATTTGTGTGTGTGTGTGTGTGTGTGTGTGTGTGTTTATTCAGAGCTGGTGTGTGATGTTGAAGCGACTGCTGGAGCCGTATAAACCTCAGTGGTGTCGGGATCATGAGGACTGGTCACTGTACCTGTTCTCCCCCCACAACAAGTGAGTTATTATAAACCACACACACACTGTACACAGTTAATGCTGTGCTAGCACATTTTCATGCTATACACTCTCTCTCTCTCTCTCTCTCTCTTCTCTGTAGGTTTCGTGGTCGCTGTCAGAAGATCATCACTCATAAGATGTTTGATCACATCGTTCTGTTCTTCATCTTTCTCAACTGCATCACCATCGCTCTGGAGAGACCAGACATCCAGGCCGACAGCACTGTAATACAATCACACACTCCACCACAACTCACTTATACTAGTTTATCCACTAGATTACACTATACTATATACTAACTACAGTTAAACGCACATACCTGCAATGTCCCTGCAGTTGCGTCACACTGAACTGTATTACGGCTATAAATTCATTCAAATAAAAAGGTAGTTTGTAAAAGGCTGGTTTTATTTGTCAATTCTTAATAAAGGAGTTAATGGCAGTAACTGGATAACACTTCTCATCTGTGGCTAAATCAATATCATTTATTGCTCAAGTACTTTCTTGTTGTTTTGAAACGGCAGCGTCTGCAGTATGTTAATAGACACCAATGATCAATAAAGAAGTAATTGTTTTATTACAATAATGGCTGTTGCTTTATACATGTTGTGCTACATACACAACACATTTCTATAGATGTACATTTATATATATATTTGTGTGTGTGTGTGTGTGTGTGTGTGTAATTTTACTCTGTATTACAATGTCTGTTATATCTGTGGCTTAAATTTAAACACATGAACTGTGACCTGTAGTTTTCTATAATCACACAGTGACGTCTCATTAGCAGGAAAAACACAAATTCTTCACAGCTGCTCATTTATTGGTTCGTAACAGATGTGCTGCGTTTCTGTCATCATGTGACGTTTTTATTATTTATTTATTCATTACACAGGAGCGGATTTTTCTGAAAGTTTCCAACTACATCTTCACTCTGATCTTTGTAGCTGAGATGACTGTGAAGGTATAGTCATTAATATCGAACTTGACAACACAATAAAAATGCTGTTGTGATGATAACAGTGATGTTATGGTTGTGATGCTGTTGTAGATAACAGTGATGTTATAATTGTGACGCTTTTGTAGATAACAGTGATGTTATGATTGTGATGCTGTTTTAGGTGGTCTCTCTGGGGCTGTACGCTGGTCCAGGCTCATATCTGAAGAGCAGCTGGAATGTTTTAGATGGTCTGCTGGTGTTTGTCTCCATCGTGGACATCCTGGTGTCTCTGGCCTCCTCTGGAGGAAACAGAATTCTGGGAATCCTGAGAGTTCTTCGTCTGCTCAGAACCCTGAGACCCCTGAGGTGAGACCACTTCTCCTGTGAGATCTTCTGGGAGAACTTCTCCTGCATGATGTTCAAAGGGATTGACACTCAGAAAATAGTGTCATTATTTATTTAACACAGATAAACCTGTATGTTTTTAGGAACAGAATTGCAGAATTGTCCAGCTTTTAACATAGATTTAATGTTAATTTTTTAACATGGATTTAATGTACACATTTAATGTTAATTTTAATTAACATTAAAATTAAATGCAAAACGGGTCCGTTTGTAAAATTTCAATCACCCAACACCTTACTGAAAATATGTGTGAGGAACTGATTAAACTGACTGAAAATTGAGAGATTATTTGCAGACAGTTGAACCCTCCAGAGATCTGGCCCATGCACATCTTCACATTAAAATGCATTTTAGTTTTCATTTTGCCAGATTTAAAGTCATTTAAATCATTTTGCCAGATTTAAAGTCCCTAAGACTCGAGAATCATTAACATACTGGTTTAGAATAAACACAAAAGTTTGAGTGAATTAAGTATAAATGTTGTTGTGTTGCTGTCCGTGGTGCTGAACCCGCATCGTCCTGAGAAAGAAACTTATATACAGATGAGCTCAAACTTTCAGAGAATGATGTTCTGCTGTATGAAGCTGCAAGTCAAGGTTTCGCTGCTCATCCGCTGAATCAGTCATGCATCACTGAGCCACTGTTATTAACAGTCTGTTCTCAGTTCCCTGGTTTTACCTTGAATCCAGGATGTTGTCACAGCAGTGTGTGTGTGTGTGTGTGTGTGTGTGTGCGCAGGGTCATCAGCAGGGCTCCTGGACTCAAGCTGGTTGTGGAAACATTGATCACGTCTCTGCGACCTATTGGAAACATTGTGTTGATCTGTTGTGCTTTTTTCATTGTCTTCGGCATTTTAGGGGTTCAGGTACAAACACTCACATTTTTGTTAAATTCAGTTTTATAACCCAATCACTGAAATACTCTGAAGGCTGTTCAGTCCAATCGCATAAATTGTTCCTTGTTTTTCAGCCATTTGAGTTTCCTTTTCTTTCTGTTGGTGTATGTTTTATTCGGGTTTATATTATTGATATAGGAAATTAACATGGAACATTTTGTTGTTTTCTTCCAACTGGTTTTATTTTATGATATCTAACGCAAGATGTTTTTATCTCACAGCTTTTCAAGGGGAAGTTTTATCACTGTGAAGGTTTTGACACTAGAAATATCACTAACAAATCAGAGTGTCTGCAAGCGAAATACAAATGGGTTCGCAGAAAGTATAACTTTGACAACCTGGGTCAGGTATGACACGCAAACACACAAACACACTGTAAACTCTTAACTTTAATAAGTCAGCCTGCAGTGTTCTTATGGTTCATTGATAATGTCATATCATAATATTTTATTGTAACTTTATTGTACGTGTAAAAATGGCTTCAGTAGCCCGTCTCAACATTTTCCTTCTGATTGTTCATGTGATCCGTTAACACAGCAATGTGTGTGTTATGCTCATAAGGATTTGGTGATGTTCAGTAATGTGATTTTCCTGTGATTATTTTGCTCCACAGGCTCTGATGTCTTTGTTTGTCCTGTCGTCTAAGGATGGGTGGGTCAACATCATGTATGATGGTTTGGACGCAGTCGCTGTGGACCAGCAGGTGTGTGTGTGTGTTCTTCAGATAACTCCACACAATGGGAAAACAATTGTTGGAGTCTGTCCGGTGTAACAAAAGAAACACAGACTCCAGCAGTGTTTACCGTTCTTTTTTCCCAGAAGCCCTCAAGTGACACAATCACAAAAGGCAGCAGGAGGTTTTTAGGTAAAGCAAGTGTCTGATTAATTCAGGGCTGGAACGAGTGGAGAGAGAGAAAGAGAGAGAAAGAAATACAGTGGAGGACACCAACATGAGCAGGTTGAAAAGAAAAGACAGAGCATTCATCATGTAATTCCATAGAGGGACCTTACACACACTCATATACACACACACACACACTCACATTTACACACTCTTTCTCACACACACACACACTGAAACACCAGCACAGTCTCAACACATCCGGTTTGTAAAGCATCTGTTAGGAATGTGGGCTTTGTGCGATGACAAACACAATTCTGTCTCCTGTGCAATAAGACAAATATGATGTTTCCATTTCTTTGTGAAACTGTTTCCTCTCACGTTTCCTGTTTGTTCTCCTCACCGAAAGCTCCGCTTCTTCATTCACAGGAAGTTAAAGCTGCACATTAATGTTGTTTTGAGGTTGTGATCTCTGTAAGGATCAACATCAGCCCGTCATCTGTGACGATCACGTATCCTCTGGTTCTCTCTTCAGCCCGTCAGGAATAATAACCCCTGGATGCTTCTGTATTTCATCTCCTTCCTGCTGATCGTCAGTTTTTTCGTGCTGAACATGTTTGTGGGTGTCGTGGTGGAGAACTTCCACAAGTGCAGACAGGACCAGGAGGAAGAGGAGGCGCGGAGGCGCGAGGAGAAGAGACAGAAGCGCATGGAGAAGAAGCGCAGGAGTGAGTTTGAGTTTTGTGTGTGTTTGGTCGTGTCCTAAACGGTTGCAGCGCCAGTTTTTATGTTAAGTTCTGTGAGACAATATCAACAATATAACAGCCAGTCAGGACACATCTGATGTTTAATAAACACATGATTTTGGACCAATGAGATTTCTTTATTTTTGGGGCATTTTACAAAGGCACTGACATGGATACGCCCATGCGTGCAAGATGAGTCTCATTTTAAAGGCTTATTCTTGCTGAAGTTTGCTTTTTCAACTTCTAAGACTGCAATAGCTTAAGCTAACAGACATGGACTGAAAACTGACGTCTCAAAATCACGACTGAGCAGAGTTGTTTGCAAATGAGCAGAGACGTGACTACCAATGAGAGTAAAGAGAGCAGAGGTCATGTGATCTGCTTCCTGTCAGTGACAGTAGTCAGGCAGGAATGACTGAATACAGGCCAGCACAGCGACTCTGTGACCAGCAGTGATTTAATTGCTGGGTTTATGTAGTTTGATAAATAGAAAATTAGCAGGAGTTTCCGCAGCATGTTCTTCAAAAGCCCTTTGACTTCGCTTGACTTCAGAATCACATAAGCAGTATTTAATTAGACAGGAGACGCATAATTATAAGTGGGAGTGAAATAAATTTACTCCTGCCTCAGAACTGACTGAAGATCTCTGGTTGTGTTGATTTACTGTGACCTGTATTAAAGGTGCCAGCGTCAGATAACACCAGTATAAATACATTAGTCATGTTGTCTGATCTCTACATTCACAAACACACAATACATCTTTATTGACTTCATGCCCCTACACTGTCCATATTAATACTTAAAGCCCCCCACACACACACACTTAAAGTTTCTACTCTACAAAATACTTTAGAGCTTGTTAAAAAATATTATATCATAGTATTATTATATTATATACAATATGTTATGGTTAATCATTTTATCTTGTCTTATTTTAAAGCATTTTTACGTTGTTGAGACCTCACAGGAACACTGTTATACAATCTGTTCACTGAAAACATGACATTTACAAACCTTGTAAAGCAAGTGTTGGTCTTATGTTATAGACAGTTATAGTTAATGTTATAGACAGTTATAGTTGTTGTTATAGACAGTTATAGTTAATGTTATAGACAGTTATAGTTAATGTTATAGACAGTTATAGTTAATGTTATAGACAGTTATAGTTAATGTTATAGACAGAAATGCACCCAACTGTAAACCATGGTCACTTGTTGCATACATTGTTACCATAGCAACCAGCAACTCAGCTGATATTAAAGCATCATAGGACATGAGTGTTATCATATGTTATCATTTAACCAGCCCTGGTGATCATCACATTACTGTAGTGTATCTACAGACGAATGACATCACTGAAGCAGAAAAGTGTAGTCACAGTTTTTGTAAAAGAAACTGAATTAGTTTAGTGGCTGTGTCAAGACCCCACTTGCTCTCTCTCTCTCTCTCTCTCTCTCTCTCTTTGTCTCTGTCTCTCTCTCTCTCTTTTTCTCTCTCTTTGTCTCTGTCTCTCTCACACACAGAGCTTCTCTCAAAGACACCTTGGGCATTTTTAGTCAGTGATGGATGTGAGGGGAAGCTTGGACGGACACATTTAATGTCCATACGATGACTTGACTGTTTCCTAACTGTGAACACACACACACACACACACTGCAGCATTAGCAATATACTGGCCAGAGGGAAACTGGGTCAGTGTGTTTGTGTTTGACAGGGACAATAAAGCAGCCTATATAGTACACTAACAACATACTACTGCTTTCTAGCACACTTTACTAGCATACTATCCTGTATAGCACTATCCTGTATAGCATCACTGCATGTGCGCCTGGATTTACAGGATGTCATAACATTCCTGCTGGTGATAATAGTGCAATGTTAAATTCACAGCAGATTCAGTTGAGCATAAAGCAGAGCATAAATTAACTCCTGAAATTAAAAGTTTAAATAGTTTATTTATTTTGTAAGTGTTTAGTGAATAAGATGCAGGTTTTTGTGCTCTGCAGAAATTTACCTCAAGATGTTGCCAAGGATGCTGACAAGCGTGCTGTGATGTGTGTGTGTGTGAGTGTGTGTGTGTGTGAGTACCTGAATGACCTGAATTTGGCTTAATGAAGATGTTCTATTGTTCTCACTGTGTGTGTGTGTGTGTGTTTCAGAGGCTCTGCAGAGACCGTACTATGCAGATTACTCTCCTGCTCGTCTCTACATTCACTCACTGTGCACTAGTCATTATCTGGACCTCTTCATCACCATCATCATCGCCATTAATGTACTGACAATGTCAATGGAGCACTACAGACAGCCCAAGGTCTGCAGCACTTACACACACTCTCACACACATACACTCTCACACACACAACAACAGCAGCTTCACAAACACTGCAGAAATGCTAACTATTATTTGATCATGTTTCAAGTCAAAATAAACTGTGTTAGCAAAACATGTTTTAATAATCTGATGCCATTTGGGACGTAAACAGGATGTTTATTGACTAAAATGGATCATGCACAGTTTCCAAACATAAAAACAAGAAACAAAACATAAAAAAAAAGTTTTGAAAGTTTTAGGAATGTTTTAAACATCCAGTTATTTGCCAGCTGTATTATGGTTTTTACTTAGTTATTCAAACATATTTAAATTCTGTAATGTTTCTAAAACGTTCCATTAACTCAAAATACTGTTTTAGTTATACTTGGTTATAAGAGCATTTTTGAGAGAATGTTAGTCAACGTTTTGAGGACCTTCCCTGCATTTGTGATGTGTGTGTGTGTGTGTTTGCTGCTCAGTATCTAGACGAGGGTCTGAAGTACTGCAACTACTTCTTCACGCTGGTGTTTGTGATCGAAGCGGCGCTGAAGCTGGTGGCCTTTGGATTCAGGAGGTTCTTCAAGGAGAGGTGAGGCTCCATCTTGTGGTCACATCATCTGTGAGGGAACATTTCCATCCTGAGAACCAACGCTGTTCCTCTGCCTCATTCAGGTGGAATCAGCTGGACCTGGCCATTGTTCTTCTGTCCATCATGGGCATCACTCTGGAGGAGATCGACCTGAACGCGTCTCTGCCCATCAACCCCACCATCATTCGCATCATGAGGGTCTTGCGTATTGCCAGAGGTGCTGAACTCCATTGGTAGAATTTTGTGTCAGCAGTGATCATGGGTTCGAGTCTCAGGAAACACACATACTGATAAATTTACCGTGAACCAGTTAAAACTGGTGGTCATGTCATGTCATGAAACGATTAATAAAAGTGAGTTTAATAAAACAGAAAAATGGTGGGAAATGTGACATTTTCCTGAGGTTGGACCTGAAGCGTTTTTAAATACGTTTGCAAGGGGAGCATTTGTTTAAAGCTGTAATCCGTAACTCGTCTCCATAAACCATAAAATCGCTGTTTATTTTTTATTACGGATGTCAAATGAAGCCAAACTGACATTTCCCAGGAAATCTGACCCAACCGTTTAAATTATAAACCATAATGCTAAACGTACCGCTGGGGTTTGGTTAAGGAGAACCGCTGAGGAGGGTTGACCTGTTGTGTTCTTGTTCAGAACTGATTGTTGTTTATTTTTACCCCAAAAAGTTTTAAAAATAAATAAATAATCCAGAGGTTGAACCTCGCATTTCCCTGCGAGTGATTCGTGTCACGAGAGAAGATCTCAGCTTATGTCACTTCTGATGCCAAAAATATACATTTCAAATCTGGTGTCATGAAGTCAAAACATGTCATGGCTGATGGTAAAATGACAGATCTGAAGACATCAATCCATAATAAAATTCAGTGTCTGAGGTTTTGTCAGGACAGACCGGCAGGTTAAAGTTACACAGAGCTAAACTGTAAAATTAATGGTTATGATGTTGCAAGTAATATCAGAGAGTTTTCAAACTTCTGCTTTATCTACACAATACATGTGTAAAGCTTTCATAAGACATTTGCATCTTAGCATTTTCTCAAGGCTGTTCAGCTTTCTTACGTTCAGCCGAGAGCACGACGTACCCAGAGCTGAATTTAACTTCATCTCTAGACAGTCGACTTCAGGTGAACACAAAGACTGCAGAACACAGTAACTGAGCACAGGCACAGAACAACAGCTGGAGTTAAACAGATGATGATAAGCTAACAGAGAGCGTTCTCTCAATGTCATTGAAAGCATTCTCACAGTAACGTTAGTAGAACCTTTGTTATGTTAGTAGAACATAAACGCACCATCTGTCTATGTGAGAACGATGTCAGTCTTACTGTCTGAGGGAAAATCTGGTTTCAGTGCTGAAGCTGTTGAAGATGGCCACCGGAATGAGAGCTCTGCTGGATACTGTAGTTCAGGCCCTGCCGCAGGTCAGTGAGAGGATATCACAGCTGCCTGTTCACTCTTATTTATGCAGGTAAAGTTCACAGATGCCTCAGGTGAAACTGGTGTTTGGTGTTTCCTCAGGTGGGAAACCTGGGTCTTCTCTTCATGCTGTTGTTCTTCATCTACGCAGCTCTCGGCGTCGAGCTGTTTGGAAAACTCGGTCAGTATTTGTTTCTTGTTACAGTGCTCTATGTCCCCAGATGAACACTGGGGCTGTCGCTCAGTGTGTGATTTGTAAGGTGTTATGGTTTGGCGTCTGATTGGCTGACGTGTCTGGAAAGGTTGACTGGCTTAAGTTAGCCAAACAAACGCCCAGTTGATTGCGTTAACAGCTTTTAAACAATAGCAGTATTAAACAGAATTAATTGTGTGTCGTAACAAAAATGCCATCTGCAGTTATATTCATGAAATTAACTATTAAAATGAAATGTTTTTAAACCAGAATGCACAGATGAAAACCCGTGCGAGGGACTGAGCAGACACGCCACGTTCCAGAACTTCGGTATGGCGTTCCTCACTTTATTCCGCGTTTCCACCGGCGACAACTGGAACGGAATAATGAAGGTATCATCACTGCCATTCACACAAACCTGTGGATGTTTAGAACCAATGAACTCACGATCATGCTGTAGATGTTTATGAATTATTAATAGTCAATTTAATAATGGCCCCAAACTGTTTTCTGTGTTTAGGACACGCTGAGAGAATGCAGGAACGGTGACAGATGTTTGAGTTACCTGCCTCTCTTATCGCCTCTTTATTTCGTAACATTCGTCCTGATGGCTCAGTTTGTGCTGGTGAACGTCGTAGTCGCCGTCCTCATGAAACATCTGGAGGAGAGCAACAAAGATGCCCGTGAGGAGGCGGAGATGGAGGCGGAGCTGAGGCAGGAGCTACAGGGGAGTCGTCGACAAAGCACCGCCTCTGTGGCCGGGGCTGTTGGGTTGGAGGCCGCATCTTTCAAAATGGAAACCTTCACATCTGAGCAGGTAACCAGTTTTGTTCTTATAGTTCCTTCATGTATAAGGTCTTGTGTCACACATCTGTCCTCACATCTGTAAAAACTGGATCAAGAATAATGAAGACAAAAGACATGCTGATGTATCTAATGTGCCTAGAAACTAAAAATATTTTAACTACAGTGTACCTGCATAAATTAAAATTAAAATGAAAATTGTATGTGTCAATATATGACAGGAAAAAATTGAAATATTTAGGGAAACAGGATATTCAACATAAGAAGGAGTGGCGATTCATTTATTGGGATTTGATTCCCAGAAGTGGTCTCTGTGTGACAGGCAGTTGGGAGGAGGGGCTAAAACAAGGGGGTGTGGTCACAAGCAAAAAGGAAAGGTTATTTCTGAGATGGAGAAAATTATTAATACATTTTATTTAAAGATAAAAAGAGACATATTTGTAATATGATGCCCAGAAACGCATTAAAGGCAGGATAGGTGATTTTTTCATACTATGTTTAATTGTTGAAAGAGGCGGGGCTTTAATCTTACGAGTCATTTTTGCAGATTTGTAAGAATATACCGTGTTTTAAGCACAAGCAAAACTCAATGACAATGACTTGTTGTGTTTTCAGGAAAAAGATCCCAGTTATGGCAACTTCCTGACAGTGGAAAGACCCTCTTTATCCAGAATGCTGTCCTTGCCCAATGACAGCTACATGCTGTATCCGGTTAAAGCGGAATATGGGTCCATTCAGAAGAGATTCTCCAGACAAGAGTCGGCATTACCAGGTAATAAACTCACTCGCTCCTTATGGAGTTACTGGCACAAACACAGAGGGGGAATGCGACTAAAGCCGTTGATATTTTGCTCAGGCTCTTCTCTGTCGCTTGGCACGCAGCCGTGTGAGGACGGTGCCCTGATGCAGCTTCCAGGAAACACGTCTCAGACAAACTTGGCCGCCCCACAGCTTCTATCTCAGAGAGGCAGAAGATCGAGTAACGTCTGCAGAGGTCTGCGCAGACAGGTGCTGCCCAAACCATCATCTGCAGCTTTACTGTTCATCTGCCCAGACATGCTAATGCCATTTATGAGTTTAGTGGTTTAATGCTACATATATACGTGTGTGTGTGTGTGTGTGTGTAAGTGTGTGTGTGTGTGTGTGTGTGTCTCTACCTTTAACTATGTAAAAAATTATATGTAATCATAATCATAATCATAATTTCAAAAGTATGTAAATAATAAAGTAAACCTTGTGTTTGTGTGTGTTTAACGTTTCTGATATCTGCTCTCACCTGCAGCATGCAATAAAGAGCGACTCCATTGACTCCACAAACGCTGATTCCAAAGACAGCTTACATACTACAGACAAGCCGTGTTCCAGCGTCAATCTACAACTCAAAGTCCCCAGCATTTCATTCACGGGCGGCTCTGCCCCCTGTTCCCCTCAGACGTCCCCCCCTCCACCCCTCCGCAACCGCACGGCGAGCGTACGAACACACAGACAGGTGTACAGCCAGCGCAGCCTCCTGTGTCGTCAGACTGCACACGCAACACAACCCACAAAAATGCTTGAAGTATCGCATGCAGATGCACAAACAAACACGCAGGGTTTGCATGACCCTGGCAAGGCAACCCGTCATGAGACAAACTCGAACCAAACCGCTGCTTCTGGGCATCTTTCTCCCTATGAACCACTCGTCCTCTGTTCTGACACCCGATCTCGGACCTCAGGAGTGCTGTGTGGTGCCGTGACCCCCGAGCCAGAGACCAGCAGTCATATTCTGCGGAAGTACAGTAGTGTGGAAAATAACGACCTCCTGTCACAACTCGGCCTCCCCCGTCGACACTCGATGCACGGGGTGGAGCTAATTCCTCAGCATCAGCCAATGAAAGCAGCCATGCCACTTCCTGGACCTTCATCAATACCCAAAAAGGAGAAAATGAGCCCCCCCTGCATTTCCATTGACCCCCCCGTAGACATAGAGTTTCAATCTCCAGCAGGCAGCCAGGAATGCAGTTCAGTCCTGAGAAGGCGGACCCCGTCGTTTGACTCCGCCTTACCTCGCGAATCGTTAGATCTCACTGAGCCCCTCCCACAGGACGAACCTTCCTTGCCCAGTCATTTGCCCCTCCCACAATTCTCTTTTGACCAGTCAGATGTGGGTTCCTTGAGCAGTCTGTCAGAACTGCTATCAGACAGTGACCAATCAGCACACTCGTTACATCCTGAAGCCCAATCAGGGTTTATGGGAGAAGCTCAGAGTCCTCTCAGGAAGAAGGTCTTGGTCAGAATGGCCAGCATTAGGGATCCAGGAAATGAAGATTCTGTTGCCTAGGCAACCGAACAGGAAGTCCCATACGTATCCGCCTTTTTAAAGCATTTTAATTACAGGAAGAGGTGGTGTCAGCCACAGTATGCAATGCGTTTCTGGTGGAAGTGATATTTGCCTGATCATATTGATTAGGGTTTTGAAACATTTAGTCCTCAGTTCCACACATTGATATTGTGAAGTTTCATGTGAAATCAGATCCTTTCAGCTCCAGAGTAAATCAATGGTCCATCCTCACCGCAGTCATTTAAACCGTTCCTGCAGGTTCTGTGAGATTTAACCCTCATGTTCTGTTTGGGTTTCTACAAAAGTGACTTTAGTTTGAACCACTGAGGTTGTTTTGAACCCCAAACCAGAGAAACATTATTATTTTAAACAGTCACGTTTCTGGTTGGAGGTTTTGATTAAGTCAGAGAAACACATTAAAATAATTTGAAAGCTTAATTAAAAAATGACTCACTGAAATGAATAAAACAGAACATGAGGGTGAATTAGTCTGTTTTCAGACCAGCCCTTCTGTCAAATAACTGAATCACAATAAAGTCAGACTTGTAACACCCTGTTGTCTTACAGAGTATAACAGTATTTATAGACTCTTTTAGCTGAAACATATGCATGGAATAATTGCAGACTGTAGCTGAATGAATGAGGTGATTATTGTGTATATACTGTACGTGTGGCATGTGATATTTTTGTAAAGGTCAGAGTTTTACATAATGTTGGCCATCAGGAGGAAAAGTGTCTAATGTTGCAGGTCAAATACAAGCTAAACTCTGACGATAACTGTGGCATGCTGTAGATTCCCACAGGAAATGACTGTAGACTCTAGTTACATAAAACCAGCCAAAATCATGTGTACAGTAATGTATGATGTAAGTCTATGGGGCAAGCCATTCTTCTGAGATACATTTACTTACATATCCACTAACCCCAGCTAACAGTTTTAGGTTGCAGGAACATCAACATCTTCATATGTAACAAAAACAATAAAAATGTTATTTTGAAAGGTTTTGTTTTTTAGATGATGTACTAACATTGTTTAATTATAAAAACGTTTTTAAATGTTTTTGTAAGGTTTTTAGGCATTATATATAACATTAATGTTATATGATGTATAAAAATGTTCGGATGTTACTGCAAGAATGTTTTTATACTTTGAGATGTTAGCCAACATTCTGAAAACGTTTCCTGTTAGCTGGGAGTCACGAGGATTAAACATTAAATGTTAACAAGTGGGAGAAAATATTTTAAAAATGTGACGTTCTCATGAATAAACCTTTACATAAGACACAAATCTACCTACAGGGATTATGTTTGTAATGCAAAAACAGAAGTTAATCCTAGAGGAGTGAGGGGATGAGTTAAACATTGTACATTAATAATAATGCTACACATTTTTACAGAAGCACTTTAACAAACACATGCAGTGACTGACATGCCTCATAGACTTCCATTGTAAGTGGATTACAGTAACAGATGCTGTCAGAAGAGATTAACTTGTATTAAATGTTCTTTTAATGTTCATGTCACAACATCATGTCATTTTATATTTTATTCATTCTCTCTTTCACTGGTTCAAGCACCTTTGATCAAAGTCTTCTTAAGTATTTGTTTTGTGCACAAAAGCTTCCAAAGAAATGAGTTTGCATGAACGCTGACTTTCATCTTTATTTTGGACTAATAATATTTGTGTTCTGCTGGGTTGAATTGTTATAATTCAGCTGCTCATGAACTTTTATCATTACATTTGTTGAGATAACCCCCATTCATCACATTGATCACACTAATCACATTAACATGTCATTATTTCATGAGGCTTTAATCAGTTCTTGTGACAACAACACCTTTAGTTCAAGTTAGAAACTAAACAAACTCAACAGCACTAACACACACATTGGCTTTCACACTGGGCATAGATTTAAATACAGTGTTTACCAACCCCAGGTCAACATCAGCTTTGTTGTGTTGTTCCTAAACAATCCAGGACTGTTTTACTCTAGGGATAAAATTATAACCCTGGGTTAACTATTTTTAAATGTGAAAAGCCCAGAATACATTTTTGCTTTAATTTATTCTCGTTTTACTCATTCATGGGAAGCATTCATTTGTGTATTGTTGTAACAACTAAAGTATTTAAAGTGTGATGGAGGATTTTGGGAAAACCAAGGGCTGCTATATATGAGTGTCACTGTATTGAGGATATCAGAAGTGTGTTATGTATGCAGTGTGATATAGTGTGAGTGTGATGAATTGTCTAATGAAGTCTTAATGAAACACGAGCATCGGTGCATCCTCATTTAAACTGAATTCAGATTGATGTATAATCTGGTTTATGATGTTTGAAGTGTGAAACGGGTTCCGTGTTCTGCAGATGAATGAATGATGGCGTCACATGACGAAACACACAAACTATGGACAGTAATTGAGAGACTGTGAAGTATTTTTCTCTCTGTTTCTGTAACTCTAGAAAAACTGATAGAAAAGAATGTTTTGTTTGATATTTCAGAACTTTGTGAGACAGGACAGGCTGAAAACGGAGCTGAACATGAACACATGAATATGTGGCACTTTCCATAAATGGGGTTTAAAATTTGTACTTGAAAAAGAAAACAGGTGAAATAAATCAAATAAATGTTTCTTGTGTTATCATTTGTTTTTTCACAAATACTATATTCACAGTTTAATGGAATGTTCCATTTTGTAATGGGGGGAGAAACTGTGTTGTAAGAGGGCTGCAAACAAAATGTGGAAATAGTATAATAAATGTAATAGATTTTTAAATACAACTTGCACCCTATTTGTGGAAAATGCCATAATCGGATTTCACTCAGAATCATTTAATGACAAACTTAAAACATTAGTTTACTAATCCCGGTGTGTTTTAAATGATAACCCGTGTAACTTCTGTGAAATGACCTGGTAACAGCATGTACTGTATAGCAACCAGACTGTATTTGCTGTTATTTTTGTAAAAAAAACAGTAATTAAATTTCTTAGAGTAATAAAGCACAGTAAAATTAGGGACACGCTGTACAATAAATCTGGGTTTTACCTTAAAGCATGAACTTGATTCATGAATACAAACCTGAACGTTTTATCCTGAACGCTTCCTAACGTCAGTATTCTGTTTAAGGGCTCCTGTGGCTGTAACTCCATGACTCATTAAACTGGATTAAAATCATTTTAGAAAAAACTGTCTTTATGCCTGAACCCAGAGCAAATAGTTGATTTATTCTGCCATGTATTTAAAGTTGCATTTCATAACCTTTGCTGTACAAATGAGCAAATATCAGTTATTGAGCATATCTGTATCATATGTAACCTGTAATTCTGCCCTCAACCAGAGGTGGCAGTAGAGCAACTGCACTGACTGCAGCTTTAAGACTTTTATAACACTGCCCTCTGCCTGTGAAACACACAACTGCACTTACCTGTGCTGTTACAGGTAAGAACCGTGACCAGTCCTTCAGAAACATTCGGTCTGTTCATTTGAGGATGTTCTGTGTTAAATTTTATTTCTCATGATATGACACCTTAAAGAGAATAATGACATGAAGTTCTCTAGTTCTGTATTTATTCAGGACCTCAGTAACTCGTTATTTTCCAATAACAAAATATAACAATTACCTTCATACTTAACTGGGAATTTCAGGTCATTTTAGCATCATGCAGTTAGACAGAGCAAGCACACACTTTCTCCACACACACACACAAGTATGCTTGTTAAAGTAAACGTTCCCACTTATCTCATCAGGAATGTCTTCTCCAGGACTAGCAACCAAACACACTGACACAACTGAGACACGCTTATTTTTCTAAATCCCTCTAAAGTGACAACATGTGATTTCAAACACAAAACAATGTGCCAGTTCCCTTATCAGAAGCAGATTTTGACACAAATGACATGAACATCACTCAGAGTTAACTGTGATAATCATAACATTGATGTAATGCTACAGTTGTTGAAAATATAAGCACTATAATCTCTGCATTTGTGCACTAAGTAATTTTTGCAGTGGAAAAACATTTTACCCGTAAAAACATGAATAGTACTTCTGACGAATATAACTGAACAGGAAATGACATCACATAGATTTTGGTGATTTCCCCAATCACTTTCAGTTGCCGAATAAAGGAATCCTGTGTAACACAAACATGTGTCTATATTTCAACAATTGCCATTGAAAATTTGCTTTTGTGTGACACTAATAGGTGTGTGTAAATTCTGAGACCACTGACATACTAGCTTGGGAAACTTGAGTTAAAAAATTACTTAGTGCACCTTTAAAATGTTTGCATTTCTTCAGATTGAATATTAACATGTGAAGCACAATAATGATGCTGAGAATAATTTGATTCTAGCAGTTAAAGTTTTGGATACATAATGATCAATCAATCCCAAACGCCACGTGAGGTTACACTTCATTTAAATCTGTATTACAGTGTGAACTACAGACTCTCTCACTCCACGCTAAGATGCTGTACAGCACAATACATTTAGCTAACACACCCAGCGCCTATTCTCTGTGCCTCAATACGGTTTCACCCCTTCTGATTGTCTGTGGATTAAAATGCAGGAGGAATCTTGTAGCCGGGGGGGCGGGTCTCCACGGTTTCGATGAGTGTTGGACTCTGGTAAGCGTCGACAGGGATGGTGGTCTGGCCAATCACATCGTTGGAGGGGTACGGCTGCTTGGGGGCTTGACTTGCCACACTTTCAGTGGTAAAGAGGCTCATGTCAGTGCCAAGCAGAAACCTCTGAACAGCAAACGCTGTGAGGGACGCCTAGTTAAGACAACCAGGATTACGTGCGTTAGTTAGGTTAACATGTTAGAGAAAGACAATTAGGTGTAAGTGTCAGCTAAAGAAGCAAGAGTTAGTCAAAAGTTAACCAAGTTAAAGGTTTAAAATATTATAAACAAACAAAAACGAGTTCTGACTCAACAAGTTTGTATATTAGTTTGTATATTTGTACAGTTTCTATAAACTGTATATACAGTTTATAAACCTGCTGTGGGCCTGAACAGAAATAATTCTTGGTGTAAAATGTTTACTTTGGTCATTTTGGTATCAAAGGTGTAATATTACAGAAAAAAATGAATATACCAACATTTATGACACATTATTGTAGTGTTTATGAACATTAACTTTTGTGTTAATACTAAACACCGCGGTCTAGGATTGCTACAGAAACCCAGGCTACTACAGCATGCACAAACTGTATGTTAACCTCTACAGCAGAACAGACCAGCATAGTTTAGTGTCCACTTGAAAATAATATAGGAAATTTATACGACTGACAGGCTGTTAGGCTGTTTGGACAGAAGCGTCTGTTTGTCCTCCACAAAGGAAACGTTTTTAAACCTGTGCATCGCTAGCAGACACAGGTACGCCTAAAACACAAACACCAGCACTGACCAACAATCTCAATGTAGTGTGTGTGTGTGTGTGTGTGTGTGTGTGTGTGTGTGTGTCTTACCCAGATGAGAATGGAGAAGAAGGAGAAGGCAATAGCTGCACGGGCCGCGTCTGATGCCTGTTCCAGTGGCAGCTCCTCCGACGACGTTCGGCTCCACTGATTGGCCAGAAAACAGAATCCTACGAACCACAGAAACGTCCAGAACCCTGAGGTGGGAGACGGAGAACATTTAGAAAGAGTTTTTTAAAATCTTAAATGTTGAATTTGATTGCATTAGAGTTCTGCTCGGAACTAACAATGAAATCAGATCATGTTCCAAAATTGTAGCTCATCAAATTTGCTATATATATATATAGAGAGAGAGAGAGAGAGAGATTATATAATTTCTATATATATAGTATATAAATTAAAACACAAGACCAATACTGTCTGAAGCCACTTTAATATTAACATCATGAAGGATAAAACGTTCTATGGGCGTTTGGTTCTACATTCTAAGGGTGCATAAAGTTTTCTCAAAAAAACCCCAAAAGATCCTCACTTCTTTCTTTCAGTTCTCAACAGACAACACAAAACAACACAGATGTTCTGATGTTCCACTTTCATAAACCTTGACATGAGGACAGTAACCAGTTTATTCATCTCATTCATTTACAGAAGCCACTTTACAATCAAAATCCTTTCCTGTTGAACACACTGACACTGGGTAATGCAGTGAGCTCATTCACACGTGCTGTACGGCTCTCACTCGCCTGTGAAAACATCTTCAAAGATGACAAACATGTAATGCCTCTGTGTGAGCCAACAGAAATATCAGTGAAGAGTGAAAACTTAAAAACTCTAGTTAAATAAATAAAAACATGTAAATTGAAGGGACTTGATTGGTTGATGCTTGTGATTTTTTCAGGTCTGTCTGAATGCCACAGTGTTTAAACTGTTCTGTTAAAACAGAAAACAGGAAGTGGGTGCCAGAAACACGCATGACACATTCAGCCCCGTTTCATTTGATCTGCATAACTCAGGTGACCACAGAGATTAGAGTGTGTGTGTGTGTCTGTGTTTCTGTGTGTGTGTGTATTACCTGAAAAGCCCATCTCCAGCAGTACGGCTCTCTTCCTGTCTTTAACGCTGCTGATCTGGGGGAAATAAGCGTCCAGGACCAGGAAGCAGATACTGGCCAGGAACGCCACGATCCCGATAGTGATGCCGTAGTTACAGGCGTCAGCGTTCTTGTTAAAGACGCAGTACAGTCGCTCGCTGCCCATATTCACATAACCCTCGTTTATTATAGAGGCAAAGACCACCATAGAAAAGATCTGGAGAGCAAAAAAACATGTTTATGTTTTCAGTTCCGTTTCTGACAAAAAAGTACCAGAAACCACCGTACAGCTGTACCACCATCATCTGAAAATACCCTGAACTTCCCAAAAACTGTACTGTAGTACATTAACTAATGCAGTTTAAATAACTAACATTTGTTGCGTTAGCATAATCTTTAGTTGTGTTCTGGTCTACATGCTACAGTAACAGAAAAAGAGACTCATAATTCTTCACAGATTCAATGTGATGCATTCAATGTGATGCATTCAATGTGATGCATTCCAAGCAGAGTTGTTCACTTGAAAGTGATTTCATTTACACCTGGGAGAGAAAATGTGGCTAATTCACACTAATGCAGCAGAGCAAACACACACACACAGCCACACCCACTCAAAGTCACTGCAGTGTGTGTGTGTGTGTGTGTGTGTGTGTGTGTGTGTTTCAGTAACAGTAAGGGAAAATCAGTAGCCATACTCAGGTATCACATTATTTTTAGCAGTGGAACTCTGAATACTGACGCAAACATCACATCACACGGTCGTCATAGAAACAGTTACAGCCACTGAGATTATTGGCTGGCGACCTGTTAAAGAACGAAGCATCTATTGTTAAACAGGCCTCTATAGACACACTAAAGAGAATTGCATGAAATCCGGCTGTATTCACAGTAATGTTATGCTAATGCTAATGTATCGGCAGGTTTAAAATGAAGACAGTCACTTATTGCACAATAACTTTCACACTGACTGTGTAAGTAGTTTTGCATCTATTGCACTGAGCTTTACACGTCTGTCACAAATGTGTCAAATGTTCTTGTTTCTTAAGACATTTATTTACATTTTCCTGAAGTTGCTTCTTATTTTTGCTTATTTTATCTAAAGAAAGCAGCTGTACAACAACTGCATTAAAAAATTCGCATTTCCTCAATTTATGCCGGATCACAACTGTGACCTTTGTGTTGTCAACCCTTAACCGTAAAGCTACCATCACAATAATTCATTGTTACCCTTGTGTGTAACACACACAACCTTCTCTGCCCGACACACAGATCATTTTTCTGTATTTATGAGCAAGTTGCTCATTTTTCATTTATGAGATTTTAAGTTTAGATTCATGGTATCATCACAAAGCAAAGGCCTCGCCCTTAAACACAAACGTATCATCACACCTTTCCGACAAATCACAGTTACTGTGATTACTAAACACACAACTGTGACTAGATCTCAGCCACTTGTGTTATCACAACATGTAAAGAAAAATAAACAAAGAAGATTGTGGTTTCTTACAGTGTTTGGAATAAATCAGCAATTATTTGTTGTTATTTTACCGCAATAAAACCCACATATATAGTTGCATATATAAACCGGTACTGTAAACGATCATATAATAAGTAAATATAATAAACGATGATACCGAGGCCACTGAAACGCCAGCGTGCGTCATTATCACAGCAACCTATGACGTGTACCTGTAATAATAATAACAATAACATCTGATGCACAATCACAGACTCTCTTAAACCCGACAAAATACATTAAAATAACATATGCGATGCATAACGTTAAACCAACCCATCAAACAATCGCTCGTCAGATCCGCTCATATGGAAAAACTAATTTATCATCATGGATCATTAGGCTGCTGGTCTCACCCATGCCAAAACTCTCAGGATTGTCTGGGGCTGTTTGACGAATGCGACGGGATCGAAGGCCGAACCGGCTCGACCCGCTCCGAACGAGCCCGTTCCCTCCATCCTCTCAGCAGTGTTGCGCGCTGCCGCGACCGCTGTGCGCTAGTCTGCGGAAGACGGAGGCTGAGCGCGTTCACGGGGGTGACGCGCACACCCTTTGCAGGCAGCCGGAGCTCCTGCGCGCGTCTGTGATGTGCACGCGCACAGTACCCTCGTGCTCCGGCAGAGAGCAGCCGAAACGCGGAAAGTGCGAGATTGTGTAACGATGTAAAATACATGCAATGTGTATTTTTACATGTGAACTGTTGAAACTGCGCATGAAGCCACAGAGACACTGTTCTGAATTAATATCAGTGTAATGTAACTTTATGTCACAGGCTAGCTCTCTTGAAACGGTTGTTATATCCCAATAAACTAAAATAACAATTAAATAACAATTAAAAGTATTACATGGAAGTGATTTTGTTGGCATGGCTTTATTATATGGGATGTGTTAACAGTACAAGAGACATTTTCCCCATTTCTTATGTCTGGATGCCCAGATATGTATTAAAATTGGTGTGACATACCTGCAAAAGTAATGTTTACCCAATGCAACTTTCATTTAATCGATATCCAAAATAACAGCTTACAGACACTGTTAATATTTAACTAGGATCTTAAGAATCCTTGGCGATTTATGGACAAGTTTACCTGAAAAGGAACAACACGCATTTGTCAATACAAAATATTTTATTACACTCCTTAAAACTTTTTGGTCAAAGCAAAGAGGCAAAGCATAAACAAATGAAGGTTTCTGAAAGTGTACAACACTAAACACTCGTGCATCATTTACACACAAGTAAGAATGTTTTCTATAAATCAACACGAATGTTTGATTTGTTTTATTTCTGAAATATAAGCATCTTTTTATCTGCGTCGCTTATTGGCTGTCACGTGACCCTCATGCCTACGCGCCGGCGCATGCGCAGTCCGTCAAACAGTTTGGGTTACACGAGTTTATGTTCTTTGCACGTTTAATTCTCGCTGTAACGTTATATTTACCGTTTCCCGGTTACAACAGAAAGACTAGCCAACGCACTGGTTACGGTAACCCGAAGGCTTGCGAATCAAACCACGTAATGCTTCCGTAAGCCTCCGTCTGTTGGGATTTAATGGTGGCGTAGCTGAGCTATGTGCTAATGTTTTGGGACGGAACCGCCTGCGATAGACAAGCAGCTTAAATCGTTGCTTTACATATTCAGGCGAGTCGCACGTGAAACGGGGCGGTTTGCGGTTCGTTTGTGAGAAGAGAAACGAGCGCTACGCGGCACCGGGCCGACAGACAGCGAGCTGCGCAGCGTGTCTCCGGTCACGCACGACTCGAGTGACCCGCACCGAGGTAACATGGGGACCTGAAGTTAAATCCGCTCAGAAACAACATTTCACCGCAAATCGGGGTTTGGGTTCAAAAATGGCCGGTTTCACGGATCTGCGGGAGAAGCTGAAGTCGATGACGCCGCACAGGGACAATTACAAGAAAGTTTTCGAGCGCAGCAACGGCGAGAAGCGCAAATACCGCGAGTCGGACGACGAGGACAGCGAGCGCGAGGAGCGTCGCGACGCGGAGGCCAGCAAAGTAAAGAGCGGCGTCACGCAGGTGAGCGTCTTTACGCCGGAGGAGTGCGCGCGCATAGAGGCGAAGATCGATGAGGTGGTTGCCAAGGGCGACAAGGGGCTGTACCGGGAGCACACGGTGGACCGGGCGCCGCTGCGGAACAAGTACTTCTTCGGGGAGGGTTACACGTACGGCTCCCAGCTGGAGAAGCGCGGCCCCGGGCAGGAGCGTCTGTACTCCGAGGGCGAGGTGGACGAGATCCCGGACTGGGTGCACGAGCTGGTAATCGACCGACTGGTCGCGAAGGGCGTCATACCGGAGGGCTTCGTTAACAGCGCCGTGATCAACGACTACCAGCCCGGGGGATGCATCGTGTCCCACGTGGACCCCATTCACATCTTCGAGCGGCCCATCGTGTCCGTGTCGTTCTTCAGTGACAGCGCGCTCTGCTTCGGCTGCAGGTTCCGGTTCAAGCCCATCCGCGTGTCCGAGCCGGTGCTGTACCTGCCCGTGCGGCGCGGGAGCGTCACGATGCTCAGGTGTCTTACTTAATATGTGTGCTTGCGTTATACAGCCGCAATAAGACTTGTGTAAAACTAACAAAAACAAGTTATTGAGCAACTACACGATCAGTGTTCAACACAAACCCAGAGTCACAAAGTTTATCATGATTATAATTTGAACTATAGGAGCTATATAAGTTTAAACAGTTTCATAACTACAGTGCGAATATCATTGTATAATAAAAAGTTGTATAGTAAAAACTTTATAACATTACAATAAGTAATTACAACAAAACATTACATTAACATTAGTACTTTAGTTTATGTTGGTGTTCTGTGTGAACGCCGTGTTGGTAAAGTGTAATTTTATATACTTCCACTCAACAGTTTGATGTTGAGTCAAGTTATAGATGTGTTTTATGTAAATGAACGTAGTAAAATATGAACGTATGTGCATTGTGTTATTTTCAGTGGCTATGCAGCTGACTGCATCACACACTGCATTCGCCCGCAGGACATCAAAGAGAGAAGAGCTGTGATCATTCTGAGAAAGTGAGTTGTTCCTCTGAGTCCATAACAAGAGTTCTTTCACGAATGCAGAGTTACAGTCAGTGTTGTGATCTGTTATTGCAGAACGAGACCTGATGCCCCACGCCTGGACTCAAACTCACTGAGTCCATCCACACGCTCGTCTGAGAAGCGACAAGTTCTCAAAGCCAAACGCTCACATCGCAAGGCAGATCCAGACGCCGCGCACAGGTACTGAAAGAGTCACTCAACAAACTGTTCAGTTAGCGCTTCTTGCTAAGCATTATAAGTGGCATTAAGATCTTTGTTTCTCAGGCCTCGTGTGCTAGAGATGGACAAAGAACTGCAGAGGCGCTCGCTGTCCTCCCGACAGACGCGTCACAGCGACGGCGTTTCAGAAAACTCCTGGAGACGCGTGGAGCAGAGAGAGCCCAGCTCACGCTCTCCACACGACCACCCCCCCTCACGACGAGTCAAGATGAGACGCCACTGAGACGCTCGCAACTCATGCAGCATTAAATGCGAGCATGGGGAAGATCGCAAAAGACACGTTTCCATTGCAAGAGGTCTTAGAGACGTTAGATGGAGACGATAGGACATTATGCTTTACTATTAAGAGGCTTGATCTATCTATTCAGACATATCAAAACATGATACTTTAAGATCCACTATATTTTGTTGTGTGTTTAAAAGAAATGTATGGAATAAAAAAATCTAAACTGACTAGTGGAATCAATCTTGATTTAACAGTAGCCTGTCTGAAGTGTATATGCACCCTAACTAACTGTTTACAATAGGTCATTTAGATAACTGTTAAACAAAGATGTGTGTATTGGTTAAGTTATGGGTCAGTTTTGGAATGAATGTTAATACGAGTGAACAATGTTTGCTTTGAGAATTGGTTGTTTAGTTGTTTTGGATTGGTTTAGTTCTACAACAGTTTTGTTCAGTGCTTATCCTGCTAGTAGTTGTCTGGTACTTGCATCTGTTTTCAGGCGCTACTGTTGATTAAAGACAAAAGTAAGAGGGAATAAAATGCAAGTTCATCCACATTGTGTAATGTCTATATTTGAAATAACTCAAAGCATGTGAAGTGTTCACATTAGATTCTAGTTTAAATCTAGTGTGAGCAGGCTGAGAATGATCTTTGAAGATTGTTTATGTTGCACAAAATGTTTTCTTACTGAAAGGTTTTGATTGAGTTTTATGGAAAATGCATTTCCACATAAAACTCTTTATTTAAACAGCCTGTTGCTCATTGCTATAACAAAAGGTGTTACCATGGTAACAAGTTTTCTTGGTCATCCATGCATATGTGGCTCTTTAGTTTTTAAAGCACAGAGTTCATTTACACAAATATGACAGCCGTCGTTTAAAACCTGTGTAGGACCGTCATAATGGCAATGTGTGAGGTTCTGTTCTGCAGTTTACTGTCTGAATTAAAAGACAATATTGTGAAAATGTCCCATTACCAATTAAGAAGAAAAGAAAGCATCACACAGGTAATGAGGTGGGGTTTTTGTGATAGAGGTGCACAGGGGTGTAAACCAGTTTGTGTATTGTGAAGTTTTTTGGGAAAGTTTATGTTTGTTTATTTTTCTAGATCTGCTAAAATAAAAGTCATTTACACCTGACATTTACATCATTTGTCGGTCCATAGTTAATTTATTATAAAGTTTAATATAAGTAGATGCTTCACGTTTTGTGTTGTTTATTAACTAATACATATAAAACTAATAGGAAATGTGTGAGCTGTGAAAACAGTGACTCACTAGATGGCAGAAGAGCAGACAGAATATAAGTTTTATCGATACTCTGCTGTACAATAAAGTAGAAATACAATAGTAATTGTATTGCATATTATATATATAATATTGCAACGTACTCAAAACGAAATCATTCACTTAATAACAACGACATGTATTTTATAAACGAATAACAATCTACGCTTGTTAAATAACGTTGAAACAAAATGGCCGCTATAAAGTATGTATTATAGACATGCATTCATAAAATAACTGAATACGTTTAATGATTGTTGTATTGGGTAATTATCTGTATGTATTAACATCAAATAAAAATAAACGTCATTATAAATTCAGCTTTGTGTTTTTCAACATTTTTAAAACTTACGGTCAAACTATAATCAAAAAGAAAGACAACCATCACATAAGAAAATATGACGTAACAATTTGTTACATATAAATTATAAATGTAAAAATATAAAACAAGGATGAGATATATGACGATTTGCCTCGTCTTACATCATGGGTCACGAGGCCGTGACGTCAGAAAACAGCGTCGTCTCATTGGTCCAGACGCCCGTCAATCAGACGTTGTGCTGTCGTAGTAGCTGCTAGTTGTACGTGAGGGCAGTTGTACGTGAGGGCAGTTGTACGTGAGGGCAGTTGTACGTGAGGGCAGAAGCTGTAATGGCCCCGAGTAACTAACACAAACTTTTAAAGGTAAGTTAGCATTTAAAGTTCAAGTTTAACCTGCTGCTGGCAAACGGTTGACGCTTTATAACCCCGTCACGCCTGTTAGTCTCCAACCGTCGAGCGCAGGTGACGCTAGCAAGCTAAACGCGAGCTAAACTCTGTTGTTGTTAATGCGGTCTTTCTGTGGGCTAGTTTAATGCACACGACATGTGGTCGCAAAGCGGACGTGTAGTTTTTAGGGTGTCGTTTTGTATGACGTAACACTGTGAGGTCTACAAGTCTGTTGTCGTGGGATATTGTCCTGCGCTGGTTCGGGCTGGTTCGGGCTGGTTCGGGTGTCTGATGGCACCGTGATTGTGTGAATAAGTTACTAAGACACATGGGGCTTAATTTAGACACGCAGGGTTACAGCTGCGGCTTCAGTGATGAAGATCTGCGGCTATTTCTGATCTGCACGTACCAGACATCGTGTGTGTGTGTGTGTGTGTGTGTTTGTGTGTGTGTGTGTGTGTTTGTGTGTGTGTGTTTTGAGTTTTCCCTAGAGAAAGTTGGGATGGAAGTGTTTAAATCTCTTCCACCATCTGTGGCTAAACGACAGACTTGTAAGATGCTTGTAAGCCAAAAGGAGACAGACTGAACTCTGATCTGTTGTGCACTTGCTCACTTATTGATTTTTGTTCGTTTTTACCCCCCAAAAAGTTGCAGCTTAAAAACTTCACCTGAGCAGCTATTTCTCAAATAATGTCTTTCCAGAAAGTGTGTTTGTGTGACAGGAGAGAGAGAAGCGTTTGGGCAGAGCAAGGGTTGTGTTGTGTGAATCCATGTATGTAAATGTGATGTTTCTTGTTTGGACATTTCAGACAGTCACGGAGGAAGTGATGTATTACTCTGGTAAAAGACGAGGTGAAGATGGAATCGCTGCTGTTATTGACTTCCTGCTGTCCAATGCCCGGCTTGTACTGGGAGTGGGTGGAGCTGCGGTGCTGGGAATCGCCACATTGGCTGTGAAACGGGTACATATCTGTGTTCATTGTTTAGCCATGTGATCGTGTTTTTAAGTACAACACTAGCCTCAGGTCTTCTGTTTCAGAGAATTTCCAGTAAGATTTAATTGGGCCTTTCACAGAAGAATATGCTGCCTTTGTATTAATGCCTGACTTTAAGGCAACACAGACAACATCAGTCACAAAGGGTGGCCAAAAACTGTTTGTGCGAAATTGTCATTTATTTTTAGATGAATTCAATAATTCAAGCTCAAATGTTGTAGTACTTCTCTGAGCTAATAAGATAAATGTGTCTGTATAGGGGTTATACAGACTTAAGGGGTGGGACCTTTTGCAATAGGCCCTAGTAACTGTTTAGCAACCCTCTAAATTGGCTCAGCATTTACTCTTGTATATTTTAATTCATTAGTTGTGTTTGAAGCATGTTGTGCGTTACGTCACAGGTTTGTGGAAGGTGATTGTTAGGTTTGTGCTGAATTTTTATTTTGTGGTGTCACAGCTGATAGAACGTGCCGGCCGGCCTCCTGATGACAAGCCTGACAAGAAGATGACTGACAGCTGGGAGGAGTTAAGTTTAGTTAGCTCCTCCCCCAAACTGCTCCACAAAGGAATTGAAGGCGTAGTGATGAAACAGATTGCAGTTGCAACAAAGAAAGGTTTGTGATTAAAAACAGTGTGAAGGGTGAAACTGGAGTGACTTCACATCAGAAAGTGTAAAGTGCAGTTCTGTGTAGGTCTGTACATTGTGGTGGCATTTTAATGAGAAATATGTGCAGAATTGCCTTGAAAATAATGTCATAATGCAACAAATCTTAAAGGTGCAATATGTAACGTTTGCCTCTCTACTGCCATCTCTGCTTGAAACAGTAAATTGCAGGTTAATTTTCTTTATGTATGTTGAAGTTGAAATGAAGCCAAGCAGGCAATTCTGTAGAAATTTGCTCAGATTATAAATCATTATTATAATCTTACTGTGGTAAGTTAGGGTAAAGTAATGAGATTGTGTTAAACACTGATCTGACAGGTACGCACTCAAAAACTGATTTTTGTTTTTTCAACTAAAAATAAGTTTTGGATCTTTAATGTTCCTTAAATGGGGTGAAATGTGACTTTCTGTGAGGACAAATGTGTAGAGGATGTGAATATTTTTTTGAGAACTTTGGGTTTGTTAACCAGTTTTGTGTGTCTGTGTTTAGCGGAGCTGTCCCAGCCCATCCCCCTGCCCTCCTCTGAGCCGCCTCAGCGCCGGAAGCGTGCGGATCTTTGCGCCATGACGTTTGCCGAGCGGCTGCAGCAGTATTACAGAGCACGAGTGTGTCTGTCCACGGAGGAAGTGTGTGTAGCGCAGCAGCGGGCGCTGGATATAGCCACAGAGATCCAGGCCTTCCTGCACTCCAAACATCCAGACATGCCGTTGGGCGACATGACGCTAGCCGGGTCGTTGCTTGACGACCTGCAGGTGGTTAAAGCTGACCACGCTTGCCTGATCGTACCCCTGCAGGTATGCAGAGTGATCCTGTGTGTGTTCAGCTGCTTGTACGTGTGCTTGTGAATTTGCTTAACTAAAATACATATAATGTTGTGTTACTCATTCTGCTAGCTGATCGACTCCAAGCTTGCTCGTGAGCTCGTGAGTTTGCTAATATTAATATTTGTCTTTTTGTGAACTCTAAAATTCATCATCTGAAAACACTACAACAAATGTATAAAAACTCACTAGCTGATCTTACCAACTCAGTGGACAACTGCTAGAAACTAATTTTGACCCAGCTAACAACCATACTAAACTATCCTGGTACCATCTTCTGTTGCATTATCAAAGTTAACCGGTAATTCATGTGAAACAGCTTTACAGACATAAACATATTTTGTTTCTTGTAATTGTTTATGGTTTTAATGTGTTTTCATAGCTGGAGTCCAGCCTGTGGACACCTATTGCTGGAGAGGACACATTTGTGGGCCACCCTCAGTACTGCATGGTGCGGCGGGAAAACCTTGAATACTTCCCGCGGGGGCGGAGCTACTGGGATCGTCACTTGTTGGGCGCGTACTTGTCGTCACGGCTCGTTTCAGAGCAGCTGGGAAAGGCAGTGATGGAGTCTATGAACTGGCCGTCGCTGAGTGGGACTCTGGAGTGTGACGTGCGACCGGTGCTTGGGTCTCCTGAGCTCAAACTGGAGATTCAAGGGTTAAACCCAAGCAGTTACGATAATGGTGAACGCTTCTATATAACCATCTTGCCAACAGTGCGCCTCGGTGACATGACGCTAACGGCACAACGAGAAATTACTGGGTCGTTTGACTACGTCTGGTACCAGAGTCTATACACCAGCGAAACGGCTAAACTGGCAACGCTTGACAAACACGATTCAAAGTCAGAGGTCCGAAGGAAGTGCCTGAAAACGCTAAAGGCCGTGTGTCGCAACTGCCCCGCGCTACGCAAGCTCAACGGAAGCCATCTGAGCAACGTCATCCTGCACATGAGTGAGAAAGACTCTGATTGGTCAGAATCTGCCTTTGCCGACAGGTTCCTGCAGGCGATCACAGAGCTGATTGGTTACCTGGAGACCGGAGTCTTACCCAGTTATTTCAAACCTAACGTGAATCTGTTTCAGGGTTTTTCTGAGGACGACATCGATGAGATGGGCTTCATGCTGTACTGCGCCGTAACTGAACCTGAGATTCTGCTGATTTGACTTTAATGGACTGATGTTTGCACAAAGTAGAAAATGTATAGGTAAATAAATCTCCATGGCAACAGGCATCCATCTACCTTTAAAGGAATTGTTTGCCCAGAAATCAACATTTTGCGATCATTTACTCGCCTTCATGTCATCGTCCAACTGATTTTGTTTAAATTATTTTGAGATTACCCAGGCTGCTTTTTCCATACAACAAAAACTGATGAATTGCTCTTTGAAATTGTTAAACAAACATTTAACTCAACAAATAGTTGCTGTTGTTTCTTTAAGCATAAAAAATAAATAACAAATAAAAGTAAATGTGGCTGATGTGCTATTTTAAGGCTTCTGAAGTAGTTTGCGTGAGGTTGTCACATAACAGTCTGTTATGAGGCACAAGAATTTAGGTCATCGGGTATCACTTACATCACCAAACAATGTCACATGCTAAGTTTGTCCATGCAGGTGTAACTGCGATTAAACATGTGCATGCGGGCCGGTCTGAGCTACAGTATAATGCAGGGTTTTCCAGTATATAATGTTGAAAAAAAAGCTGCCTGTTCTGTGTATATCAAACATCTCCACTGAAGAAATTGCAAAAGGTTTGTAAAACATGAGGGAGAGTAAATGATCAAATGAGTTTCAGGGTAAACAGTTCCTTGTAACAGAAACAATATCTGTGTGATGTGATGTGTAGTTGCGGTCAGGTATCTGTGCACATATTTAAGGGGAGAGATTTTAATGCCTGATGTGAGAATTCTAACTTTATCTACAGATTCTATATGATTTTGAGGTGATCCCACTATATAGTCTTTTCTTACCATAAGTGATTCTATGCAGAACTTACAGAGACATGTAGAATTGTGTGGGTGAGAGTTTGAAAGTATTATTTTACAAATAATACATTAATTGTTAGTTTATTGAGCACGAGCTTTTGATCTGTTGTTTTTGTGAGACGGAAATATTCATAGATAATGTGAAGCTGCTGTATTTTATGTTTGATTAAAGCAATAAAACGAGAATATAAGTTTGACAGCTGTTAAGATTTGCTTGTATGTTCATGTATTACAGTTTTGGAAAGTGGTAAACTGGAGTGTTAAACCACAGGGTTATTGGTGCAGAGTTTGGAAAATGTTTGTACCTTATCTGTCTGTACATTTTGTTTTGCCATTTCCTTTAATTTTGTCAGTCATAATGTAAAGTTTATATGTGCAGCTGGTCACATTGAATCCAGCTTATATGATAACCTGCCAAACACATTTGGTAGAAGCGGCAACAAAATTGTGTTTATTTTTATGTGGGTCTAAATAAAGCGATTGTTTACCGTTGTGTGTTGCTTATATCCATCATTGTGGATCCTAGTCTAGTGTTGGTGACTCTATACTATAATAATGTTATATATGATGGTTAAAATATCTACAATTTTGTTGTTACCTTTTAACATAAGGAAGTTCGTCCGATGCTGTTAAGGTGCTTATAATATTACAGCATCACAAACCGATGACGTTGCAATGACGTTACGATGACGTAAAGTGCGGCTGCTGTAAATGACTGTAAATGCAATAAGCCGGAAACATTGAGCTGGTTAAAATCACACCCCTGCCCGGTCGTGTCACATGGCGAACTATGGCAAAGACAGATTAGTTTACAGCCCTCCGTTAAAGTTTGTTTACTTCATGTGCATTTATAAAGGACGTGTAACTGCAGCCCTGCATCGGTTTATTTAGATCGACTTTGTTTTTGCTTACGAGAGTCGTGTGTTTGGTTTCATTTTAAACCAGTGCGAACTGTGTCGTGTTTTTATTAGTCGAGGTGTTGTAATAGTTGGATTAGTCACCTAAAGTTCACTAACTAGTCACCTAAAGTTCACTAACTAGTCACCTAAACTCGACATGGACACCAACTAAAGCGAAGCTGCTGGTCTCAGGGGTGTAAGTAAAGCTTTTAGATTCATACAGATGGACTGTTTTTGTGTTTTTGTACTTTATTGAATACAGTAATTTTACTCTCACATTAAAAAGGGACAAATGATCAAATCTGAACATGAATGTAAAAAGCCTGTCTATATAAATTTCACTACTGAAAACACTGTGCTGAATATTATAACCATGTTATTGTAACCATATTAAATATATAATAGCCACAGATGCAAGGACACGTTGATTTGAGCACAAACACAATTTAAGATGGACCTTTTACATATTGGACCTAAATGTCAAGCAACTGTAAAGTAAAATGCCACTATATTAAAAATATTATTTTGCCATTGTTTAAGGTTTGATGTTTTAAAGTATTTATAGCTGGGAATATTCTGTAACACAGAGACCTAGATCCTAATTTCATAATATTCTTAAAGACAAAAAATGTAAAAGGTAAAAAAGTAGATGTTTACCTTTAGTGACTTAACACTAAGTACTTACACTTGAGTCTAATTTCTTTACTTTTACACCCCTGGCTGGATTCAGAGATACATTTTACCACCATGATAAGTTCCCCAGACCTGGTGGCCTTTACTAAAGAGCCTGACTTCAGAGAAACACCCACAGATCTGTTAGAACCCCCGGAGGAGCTGTCGGTGCCCATGTATCCTTACACCGGTGACACCACCCCATGGTCCAAGTTATCTGTCGCAAAATTTAAAAAAGATTTTATTCTTTTATCTGAGTTTTCTGAGCAAGTTGGACCCCAGCCTTTACTTACAGTTCCTCATGAAACCAAAGCTTGTGGGACATTTGATTTGAATCACTTCTCCCTACGAATCATGTCAGTGGACTATCAAACCTCTCTGACCTTCTCAGGGATCTTCTGCCCTAAACTGAGCTTCATGGAGGACTCCAAAGTAGTTTTAGGGGATTCTAAAGAAGGATCATTTGCATACGTACACCACTTTACATTGTATGACCTGGAGGCTCGAGGGTTTGTGAGACCGTTCTGTCTTGCCTACGTGTCTTCCGATGAAAATAAAATCGTACAGCAATTCCAGCAGCTTTCTACTGAGTTCTCCAAGGTTTCTGAATGCCTGAAAACTGGGAACAGGAAAAACTTTGCAAATGAACTGGAAGCTAAATTAAGCGACTTGGAGTATACGAAAGCTGTTTTACTCAGAGAGCTTGAGAAGGTTAATAACACACCTGTGAAGTACACGAGTGAAATGGGATGGACATCGAATGGTACACCTACATTAGAGACTGCTGTGGATTATGGAAAACAGGAAGAAAAATCGTTACCCAAAGGTGAAGTGAAAGTAGAAGAGAAAGGTGGATGTGGACATTCAAGAGAAAATACAGAGGTAAAAAATAGTACATTAAAGCTTGAAAGTGAGATTGTATCAAATAACAGATATGTTACAGTGATCAACAGTGATGCGGAAGAGATGAGCACATATAAACAAGAGGAACAGTTTGAGGAACAATGGAAGGACAAGCAGAAGAAAGACTATTGCTCAATGCCACTGGCTGAAATATCTCAGGGCTTGACAAATGTGGAAAAATCCATTCAGGAACATAAAAGCCTTTTGAAACAAGTCACCTCCTACCCCACAAGGAAGCTCAGAAACTCTGAGTTCTCTCCATATGAACCAGATGACCTTCCTCTTTCTTTGGAGTTCGACTTTAATGAATCAAGAACGCATGGTCAACCTGCCAGGCCAGTGTCAGAATCCGGTGATGTCTTCTACACAAATACACCCTTGCATTCTCCAAAACTGATTAACACAAGTTCATGTAAGCAATATGACAGGTGCCTGAAAACTCTTGAAGAATTATGTGATGAGTACTTCCACCAACAGGCGCTACAACAACTCCACTGCATTGAAAAGACATTCAGAGGAGATGCCAGCCACATCTACACAAGTCAGCTTTGCCAAAATCTTCTCTGCAATATGAAATCTACAAACTTTATATTTGAGGAAATTAGTAGCTTGGAAGAGGCAACAGGGTTACAACTCCAAACAGCTGCTAATCATTCATCAATCCATCAAGCATGTTTTCTTCCAGCACCTACAATTCTAAGTGAACCCATTAGTCTGGAGTCGTACACCTCCTGTGTTGAAATGGTGCCAATCAAACTAGAGTTGGGTGGCTGCAGTCATTCTGCAACCTTAACAGGCACCTTAAGTGCTCCCTGTGATGTTAACTCACCTCTGTCATCTGAAATCCCTCCTGAAGATGAACATGAAGATAAGGGTTTGGTTACAGCTTCAGATTTCCAGGATGCTGACTGTGTTTCTTCTGTGATGAAGACTAGCATCAGTAGTGGAGACAGTATTGAGGTGTTAGGAACAGAAAAGTCCTTCAGAACCCAGAGCAATTCAGGTATACCCACCAATACAGCAGTGTCAAAACATCTGCCGTTGTTTAACACATCTGCAGTGGAGTGTGTAAGGCCAGGCAGGGTACCTACCAGACGGACTTACAGTGAGGACAGCATTGAAGTGCTTAGCACCACAGACTCAATCAGACCAGAAGATCTGCGTGCCTCATACCCTTATGCTATTGATGAGGAAAGTCCAGAGCAGGAGACAGATGAGAAAGACATGTTTGAAAATCAAAAGGATGAAGCTGAGTGTTTTTACAGTCTGGGAAGTGCAGGCCTTGGAGAGAACAGTGGTGTTTTGGTAGAGGAACCACTGGATTGTCCTACCGTGACTGTAACCCCACCAGAACCTACTATAAATTACCACTCTCAGGATGAGAGTCATGCATCATCTATGCCTCTCCCCTTGTTGGAGGAACCCTGCCTGGCAGTACGGGATGATTTATCAGACTGCTTTAGCTTTCAAAGCACCACAGCCTCAGATTGCACTTTCTTTTCTTGTATTCAAGGGGATAAAAAAGAAGGTGGGACCAGACACAGGTGCGGCCGAATGGGACGGGCAGCACTGAAGTTTCTGCGGCAGTTCCCGTTTGCAGTGCATGCAGTGTTCAGCCTGTTAACTGGAAGAACACTGGTGGTGCTGGGCAGTGAGGAGGCTGCAGTGAGAAAAGTGGTTACAGCGCTGTCTATCTACACCCCGTATCCAGGTAGATGCAGGGAAAGCATTCAACCTTGGATTTCAGTGCCACTGCAGCTCACCGACCTCCTCAGCTGGAAACTTGTTGGCATTAAAAGGCAAGTTTAGCCACTTTCCAGTCATATATAAAACTACCCAAGACACGTTAAAGCCTGGTAACTATGTCTTGTTAGCCAAAAACAGTGGAGTTTTAACATTTGTTTAGCTAATTTGTTCAATCTATGCACTTTTGACCCAAACTGTAAACACTATTACAAGGTTAGCAAGACAGTTAAAGCTATAATCTTAAACACTATTTACTGTTTTTGTTCTATAGGATGTGTACAGGTTTGCCTTACTGCATTGGACATTACAGCCGATACTTCAGTGTTCTGGATGTGGATCAAAAGACGCTGCGAAGTCCAACCTATAACGGTTCCCTTATCCATCAGCTGGTGGAACCCAGGAGCCGCATTACACGAGGGATCACCTACTACTCGTTTGCTCAGAGCGTTCTAGGCAAGCTTGTTGCCAGAGCATTTCTCGTATCATTCTCACGTTCTCAGGGAACACGCTTCCATGAAGAACTTCACAGAGATGATGAGAAAGTTCTCCGGTATTTATCTGAGGTCATCAAGCTGCATTTTACTGAAGGTCCAGCCAACGTCGTCAGATTCAGCTACACCACAAACGCAGTATTTAAACTCTGAGTCGTTCACACTGAATCAGTCATTGATCTGTATTGACTCTGCATGTCGATTTAGTTACAGAAACTCTTGTTATTGGTATGTTATGGTATCTTTTTGGTATATGAGGTTTTACATCAGCTCAATTTGTGCCGTTTAAATTCTTTTTGACTGTTGGAGTGGAGAGATTTGTTTCTCGTTGAATATAATGTTTTAACATTTTCCTGAAACTGAAGTAATCTCACAAAACTGGTCAATTTGCAAACAAGGAAAACAAACCTGGACAAAAGAAATTTAGAACCACCTATAAGTTTGTGACTTCTAGAAGCAACTTCACATTTTCTTAGAACAAACAAACAAACATTTATTACAATAAAGTCTTTTATTTTTACAGCTTGAAAATTTTAACTCTACTGACAGGAAAAAACTAAAACATTACAAAAGCAGCAATATCAGTTACATTAGAAACATGCCCTGGGGCTTTTATAGGTCGCCATCATTAAAAAAAAACACGTCATGCCAAAGTTTCCCCAAATAAAATCTCAGTATGAAACAGTTTCTTCTCTCAGGAAACGTGACTTTTGTGTTGAATTTGCTGCAGAATGTATCGTTTCTCTTCGGTGAGACTATCTGCCTGAAAGAGCAAAAAGACAGCAGGATTGTTTTTGTTAGAATTTAAACATTTCTCAAACAATTCTGCAAATATCATTGCTATTCCAGAGACGAGTTATAGAGGTTTGAAATTATGTGATGGTGAGTTAGTGATGGAAATTTGGGGGTGAACTATCACTTTAATGGTGATGAAACTGTATTATAAAACAAAAATAAACGTGGCAGGATGGTAGTGATGCGATGCACTCCAAACACACTCTAATAAAAGCTCATCTTAAGATTGAATCTACAGTTTAATTACATCAGAACATACAGTTGAACAAAAAAAAAAAAAAGATGCTTACCTGACATTCAAGGTAGAGTCTCAAAGTTTGCTGCCATGGAAAACGCAATCTGGAATTACAAAAATCCAGCTTTAGTTTCATTCAATAAATCATTCATCATATTTCATTTTTAGTCTTTCTGTTTCCTCAGGTGTCTGTAATGTGCAAAATGTACAATACATGTCCAGTATCCCATATTAGTGAATTCATACGTTATTATAAAGGAAGGGTGAGAGAATGATGCAGGAATTTTAGGGCCAACTATTCCTTTGACTAACAAAAATAAAAGTTGAGGGTTATAAACTGCAGCGCCTGACGGTTGCGTCTTACTCGTTCCACGCAGACAGGAGTTTGTTGATGGGAGGCGTGCTGGGATCTAGAACATAGCTGTTCTCCAGGAAGTACAGGCAGAGAAAGTATGCGATCAGGCAATGTTCCATTTCACCCCATTTACTGTAAAAATAATATATAAAATAGTCATGTTGGGCATCAGTGTACAACATGTTCAAAACAATTATTGCCTATTTTTTGCATGTATGAACGATCTCTTGTGTTTGTGAGGCCACACCTTTGGTATCTGTCATGATAGAGTTCCTCCAGAACACCACACAGAACGTAGTGCAGAACCTCTGGCCTCACCAAAAGACCGTAGAACATCCAGCGAAGAACCCAGCGGTTGAACTGAACATTAACAAAACAATTACAAACAATTATGTTCATGCATGGAAAAATCACAATTTTTTTCTTTCAAAACCAGAACTAGTGAATTTAACCTCACTTTTACTGGAACAACAGGGCTCCAATATATATCAATGTAATATATATCAGGGCTCCAATATATATTAGATATATTAAAATGATCAAAATAGCGCTTCAATTTTAAAATGTAAACACTTCAAACAGTTATGCAAGCTCAAAATTTGAGGTGAATGCAGAGATTGACAAGTTAGCTGGAAGGTGTCTTTTCCCGTAAGACTGTAAAATGTATTAATATATATATTTATATATTCTGTGTGTGAGAAAACATGAACAGAATCAGAGGAAAGAGAAACACCCTGAAAAACAAGATGGCGTTTAATATGGGACTGAGCTGCGAGTGAAGGATCCTCAAAACCAAAGCCTGAGTGGCTAACAGCAGCCTCGCCTCGTCAGGGTAACCCTGAGAACAAACACAACGCATTACAAACCCACCAACCAAAGCTAGATTTATTACACATTACAAAAATACACATACATTATTAACTCACATTCTCGAAGGATTTTGGGATTGATATACGGGAAGTGGCAGTCAACTCTTCCAGAATTGAACTGGCAACACATCGAGTCATCTGGAACGAAACACACAAACACTTCTGCATCATCACATCTCAATGTGTTTCATCACATCCATGTGTGTGTGTGTGTTCCATCACATCCATGTGTGACAGAGAGACAGCACACTCACTCTCAGAAAGTTGACGTCAGGTTCTGCATATAACGCACACACAGTCTGTCCATCTGGAGCGACATAACTGGAACCGATAACACTGAGCAGATACACCCAGCTCTCCGCCTACAACACACACGTTGCAACATGAAGTGACACCGGCTGTAATTCATTAATCACACTGCATACTTCACTGTAACACATGCAGTAATACCACTAATGATTTTGCCTACATCTGCAAAAACAGCCGTGTTACAGTCCAGAACTCTCAGAGCAAACTTCAGAACCTCCATCATCCTCAGCAAATTCGAGTCTTTAATCAGAAACAATCACAGTAAATAGAACTGTTGTTTCCCAGCTCTCATGACACTCCTGTATTACTTCCTGTTAAATCAACTTCTGCTTGTATGACATAAATAAAGATGCCTAATAGAATCTCTTGTCAGATACTGATTTTATGTTTGTACCTGTTATTGGTGTCCACACAGTGCTGGATAAATGATCGGACACGATCGTATTAGCATTTCCTAAATCAGGTCGTGGATTTCTTATATTAGGGGCGTGGCCTGATGTGAGAATTCGGAGGTAAGCTCTGAACTGCTGGGGCGTGAATCTGGAGGCGGGACTAGAGGCACCGGGCGACGATGACATAATAGCATTAATCGCACCACTGTAATCGCCAACCTACAAACACACCAGAGATTAACAAACTGACCATTTACATCATATTCATTTATTAACACTGTATTATATACCAAACAACAAGAAACAATGTCTGCCAGTAAGTGCATGATTTCTTCATAAAATATAATTATATGAAAATATGATGAAATATTGTGCAGTTTTAGGAATGCTGAATGTTTACCTTGCACAGATAAAGGGGAACCAAGTCCTTCAATTTCTGTAGCCTATATAAACAAAGAATTATTTCATAAGAATAAAAGCATACAGAGTAAATAATGTTACAGCCTGTTTGAATCAAGCAATCAACACTTACTTGGGATTACTGGAGCTTTTAACAACCTTGAGATACCGGGCCAGTTCACGATACCTAACACACACACACACACACACATTGTAAATGTGTGTATTACCTGTCTTAAAGGCTTACAGAAAACCTGCAGTTATTTTTCCTGTTATGTTTCCTGTGCTGTTGACCTGGTAAAATTAGTAGACGATGCAGGACATGCATTAACATTTATGAATGTGTGACAACCTGCTGTGCACAGATTCGCTGCAGGCCTGTAAGACCCATTTAACACACAGCTCTGAAATACATTCACACATAAACCATTAAGACTCGAGTTACAACTGATTACTTGTTCTGTTGCTGAAGTTTCCAGACTCTCGCCTGGATCACACCCAGATGTTCACACAGGACCTCAGGCTTACGACCTTTGACGTGTCTTTCTCCGGTGATGTTCTGACCCTTCAGCACCGCTGAGAGCAGGGGCTCGTCCCACTGCAACACGTTCAGACTGCAGCCAATCAAAAACAAGAACATCCACTGCATGAAACACTCAGTAACAAACCAAACGTCTGAATGCATCTGAAACAGGAAGTGACCTCAGAGTGACGCTGAAGTCATGCTTCCTGCAATATTCAGTCGGTAACTGCACATGCAAAAGTACTCTCACAAATTCATTCATATTTAATGTTAATGTTCAATTCAAACCATGATGTGCTAATGGAAAATACTGTTTGTTCTGTCCTCTTTATTGTTATAAAGATATAACTGTGATAATGTTAGTTACAGTTGCCTTAGCAACCATGAACAATATGCAAAACATGCTGAAAAGCAAATTAACTTCAGGCAACTAGCCTGATAAAAACCTACAAAACCTCCTATGTTATGATATTATGTCACTGTGCTTGGCTGTGAACCAGCTGTAAAGTTTTCAGATGTTTCACAAACTATTTCTTTCCTGGTCTTAAACATTTTACAAGCGGAGAACAGACAGTCACACATGGATATCATCTGAGAGATTATTATATTAAGCAAACTCAACCCTGAATTCACAATATTACAAAGAACATCAAATATAAAAGTACATTCATTCAACACTAAAATAAAGAATAAATGATGTCTTCTTAAAGCACAATGTTAAATTGATGTTTGACTCTTATGTGTTTTAAATGCTTTTTTTTAGTCTGTGCATGCTCTGTGCATGCTCGCAGTAAATGTGGTTAAGCATGAGACTGATGTTACCTTTTTGGCAACGTGCAGTTAGAGGGCAGAGGAAGTCTCTGATAAAATAACTGCAGCTGCTTTGTGAAAGAACTGGAAAAATCACCGTCCACCAAAAGGACCCATACCTTAGTCATAATTCTGCAGGAACACGAAACACACTTTATTAAACGATCAAATTCAAAAGTGAGGTTTGAAAAATAGAGAAAACAGTGACTGCACCTCCAGAGAAGCATTGAAACGGTGTCATACACGGCCACAGCAGTGTGTGTATTCCTGCAAAACACACCTGACACATCAAGATCTTTAACTCCACATGCATGTGAAAAACAGGAAGTCTGTGGCAGAATGAGATTTACCCGGGGGCCGTATGACTGCTAAAGATCCGGGCAGCCCCTAACAGCATCACAATACAAGCCTTCGAATTCACCTTCATTGATTCCTGCAGAAACATCTGGATGTGTTGACTGACAGGAGTGTAACTGCAAACACATCAAATACAATTTCAGCACAACTAGTATCATCACAATACCGTAAAATAAACCCTCAAGCCGTTTTATCAGTTACAGCTAGAACGATAAGGTCACATACTCGTACTGCAGAAACTTTACGTGATGTTTCAGGCAGGCCTGGCATCTGTTGTGCTGTGTTTGGCTGTTGTTGGTACGATGGCAGTTGCACCGACAGTTTGAAGGTTTCTTTGAGTTTTGATTCTCGCACCCCATCAGAAACGAGGCATATTTCAGAGCCAAGGTAGCAGCAAACGTCTTCAGAGATGTTTCTGTCGTGCACACATAAACAACACAACAGGTGACGTAAACAATGCTGAGGACAGAATAAATTTGGAGTTTAATTCAGATCAAGCGAACACACCAGCACAGCGCAGGTCTGAATCCATCTCCAATGGGTCAAAGGTGAAGCTGAGCTCATGCAAAAATCCCATGAGGCTTTTATCACGAAGCCCCTTCCAATACACGCTGTGCTTATGAGCATTACAGTGACAAATGCCGGGGATGGTCCAGAACTCACACTTACAAACACAGAAGAGGTTTTGCTTTTACCCACCACACAATGTTCTTAGAATGTTCCCTAGAAGTTCTTTTAAAGTTACCAAAAGTGTTTCTGCAGTAATATGTTAGTAGAATGTTTGTTAACGTTAAACATCATTATATACAAACAGTCCTATGTAGTTCATGTTTTAAAAACTGAAACTTTTATAACCAAACAATGACATTAACACAACATACAAGAAACTGAATTTAAATGTTTCTAGAACTTTCAAAATGAAATGAGACCCTTTTGTTACCGTTACTGGGAAACGTTAGGAAAACATTCTTACAACCTAAAATTGTTGAGATGTAATAGAGAAGGAGCCACATTAGAACTACAATCACTGACTTAAACAACACAAACCCTGAATGTGATGTAAGTGTGATTGATGTGAACTCACCACAGAAGCCAGTTTGTCACAGATATAGCAGAAACACTGACTGCAGTTCTTCGCATTTTGTTCCAGCGGTCCTGAGACGTCCTGCTCGGCACGGCTACAGCACACACACAGACACACACACACACACACACACACACACACACACACACAGACACACATGTTTACACGAGTACTCACAGACGGGCACACACACAGACACACACATGTTTACACGAGTATTCACAGACGGGCACACACACACGTTTACACGAGTACTCACAGACGGGCACACACACACACACACACACACACACGTTTACACGAGTACTCACAGACGGGCACATGTCGGACACAGACACTGACCTGAAAGGCAGCGTACAGTCGTATCTGGCATGCGGTAAAACTGCGGCAGTCTGGGAGTAAGTTATGGCCAGATCTTCATCCAGTTCCTCAATGTGTTTAGATATTTCTGAGACCAGAAACACAACAGATACCGGTTCGTGCTTCTAATATCATTACATTGCTGTGGGGCAGCAGATGTTAACACGCCATAATTCCTCAATACGTGTACAAAACAACGTGACATTGTCAAACATGTCGCTAAACACACAGGAACATCACGACAATGTTTCACGGGTGTCGTGGGTCAGTGTTGGTTTCGTACCCGCTTTGTTATTGTCGTTTTCAACAATCATCACAGAGGAATCGTTCAGCGTCCGTGACTCTTCATCTTCATCGTCGCTTAAAATTATTATCGCGGCGTTTTCCTCCATCCTGCATTAACATGGCAGACGAGAGGACACGACATTGAGCGCTGACACATGTTAACAGCGGCTGTCTGCACATTAAACGTGTATTAAACGTGTATTAAACGTGTATTAAACGTGTATTAAACGTGTAAATCTTACGTGGTTGTGAGCGCGACGCCGACCCGCCTCGCGTCTGTGACCGCGCGCGTGTTCGAATTGGCGCGTCGTCCGATCACGTGACTGTGACGAAAGCGGAAATGTCGTCCGTCTTATTTTCGCTTTGACAAAATACAACATTTTATAAAGCGAAGCGCTTGTTTTCTCGTGACTGTTACAGGGTTTAAAGTGTCGACTAACAAAACCTGACGCTCTGCTGGACGCATAAATACCAGAACCAGATGACAAACCAAATCAAACGTGCAAAATCACTAAAACAACAAATTTGTCTGTGAACAATAACAGTGTGAGTTTACATGAAAGTACAAAACTCTGCTAATAACAAACAAGGTCTCCCACAAACCTTTCAACATAAGTTAATAGCAGCGGTTATTCACAATACTATCTGTCTTATGAAAAAACGTGTAACTATCTGTAGCTTACAAAACGTATGTACTCCATTAGTATTTATATTACCTTTATACTTTAACAACTAGTAACAGCTTTTTTTGCTTATTAATTCATACACTTTTTATCCAAGACAACACATAACAGGATATACATAAGTATGCAGAAATATGAAGTGAAGATAAATTTATAAGCCATTTGCTATTACCTTAAAGTCTTACCTTCAGATAACTGCTGCTTAAATGTCTTTTAAAGCTAAAGAGAGAGCACTAATAACACAAGGCACTCGTAACGTTGTAAGTGTGGAAGACTGGTGCTGGTTTTCAGTTGTGGAGTCTGAATCTACGTAACCACACAAAAATGTTGCCCAATTAAACTTATCTACCACCCGCCATCCTCTCAAGGTTAAGGAGGACAGCCAGTAAATCCTGCTACAGCAAAGCTCAGATATCTTCCTCAGAGGAGCTTTCTGTGAAATACGCAACAAACTGCTGACTTGATCACAAAACATACAATAGTTTTAATAGAGGAAACATTTATAGACCTATTACAAGATACACCTCAGATTACATCAAACATTTTTTTTACTTTAAAGTACTAATTAAATCATGACAATTCTGGAAATGGATTTATTCTGATAAAGGTGATTTTGTGACTTCCTCTTGCTCCGTGTTTGGTTTTGGGGATCTGTATTTGTCCCAGGGGTGTGGCGTTTCCTGGCCAGACATGAACTCCAGCCACTCTTTGTAAAAACCACGGAAACCATCTATCTTTTCCAGGTATGTGTTCCGTGACTTTAACTAGAGATAAAAATGAAAAGACACTCATTCAATGAATGGCAGAAACCCGCAGAGAAATCAGTTGTTCAGCTGCAAAACACCTTCAGCACAAAAATCTGATTCATAAGGCCAACTGCTTTCAAACCTTGTCATATGAGGGGGGGTACCGAGCTGCGAACTCTAGCTGTCTGATGACGACCTCATTGGGAGGCACCTGCAATTTGTGCATTTGATGAAGCAGTTCGTGCAGATAGGCGTAGTCCAATCGCTTCACTGCCTGGCCAATCAGAGCACTAAATATGTGAGGGTTCGGCACAAGGCCACATACCTGAAAGCAAAACCACAGTTAAGGTATTATCAGTATTACACAGATAATAAACTGATTCCTCAAATCATGAGTATCTATTAGCCTTACTGGGAGAGTTTTAAACATCAGGATAAAAATAAAAAGCAGAAACACTGATACCATAATATTATAAATAGCATAACAGCCTAACATTGTGTTGCTGACTTCTAGATGGGCAGGAGACGCTCACTTTTCTTCTAAAAATGTATCAATTTAAAACTCAATAAGGAAACATCATTGAGATGTTTGATGAATCAGACCTCCATATCAGACAGCAGCTGCAGTCCATCTTTTTGTCTCTGGCAAGCCAGAGCAATACTACAAAACGTCTGTGCATTAACAACCAGCCCTCTGTTCACCATCAGAGCTTTAACAGCCTGAAGAGAGAAAGTACACAGTTATTGCTGTAGGACGAATGAATTCTAATATTAATATAATGTTAATAATTGGTTTAAGGCTTAACCTTTGCTCCATCCAAGTCTCCAGTTTTGGCCACCCTTCTGATCAAAATGTTAAAAAACGTCACATCCAACTTGACACCATTCTTTTTAGCCACATTAATTAGACTCTGCACTGAATGGTCGCTGGGTTGCATGACATCAGCCAATAGTGTGAGGGTTTTAATGCTGGGTTTTAATCCACCTTTGACCATCATCTCCAAAAAACCATCAAGGTTTCCAATCAGTGCAAGTCTATCAGAAGCACTGTTTACAGGCCCCAGGGCAACTACATCTGAGTGGCAGGCGCTAGGGTCCAGCAGGTTAGGGGGGCATGGATTTTGTGGTAATATTTGTGATTGACAGGTCTGAGAGCCACTTAAAAGATGATGTTGGGTTTTGAATGATGAACGCAACAACTGAATTTCATCTTGAGAGGTGTGCATTCTACCATTTTCCTGCTCAGAGTTCAAATCTTTCCCTTTGGCTCCTTCACGGCCTGCTGAACTGTCTGTTGGCATCTGATCACGGATGGGTGCATCCACAAATATCTCATTCTCAAACGCATCAATGTTTAAGATCTTAAGACATGATGTCTCTTCTTCAGCTTTCGTCCTACAGCTTTTCCCTCCACTTGTGAGTTCTGGGTTCACCCCTCCTGTCCCCCTCAGGAGTAACGCTGAAGCCACTTCCGGATTGCCTATCCCACAATCCCGTGCAGCTCGGAGGAGAATGTTGTAATTTTGGGCATCTGGTTTTATGCCAATCCTGAGCATCTGCTGCCACACCTTCAGAAATGATGACAGTTAATTTCTGAACTTAATGATGAAATGTTTAACTTCTGACGTGTTTTTCTCTCAGCGGTTTCTGACATCATACCTGTAAAGCCAGTCTGAAGCCCTGCTGCTTGTCCGCCACACAGCTCATCAGCAGGTACTGAAACGTCTCTTGTGTTACGGCTTGTCCGTTTTGTAGCATCTCCTACACAAGCACACATGCACAAACACAACAAATCAAATGCCAGAGATGTTATTGCATGAGTAATTTAGCTGCAGTACATCAACGGCTGTCAGTTCTGCACTAGCAGTATTAATAAAATGAGTACCCTCAGAATTTGAAAGCAGGCCTTCAGATCTCCGGTAAAGGCGATTGTTTTGAGCAAAGCATGCTGGGTAATGGCACCAAGAAGGATGTTTTTCTTGAGAAGCTCCTGTTTGAGTTTCAGCGCCTGTTCCAGCCCTGACTGTTTCCATGGCGACTCTGCGCAGGCATTGAACAGCGCTGTGTACGTGGCGTCTGATGGCTCTATTCCTCGTTTCTTCATCTGAGTTAACATTAATAACAAGTTGACATAATAACATTAAATGTTATCCATAATACTAATAGACAAGTATCGTGTATAACACATCACTGCTTATGGTACTTAGGTATCTACCATATAGGTTATAGGTATATAGTTATCATATAGTACCGTATATATCAAAATATGGTGGCATTACTGTCTGTATTGCCCTCGTACATTGTTATACAGCTGAAAGGCTTTCTTCACGTAGCCGACACGTCCACACCCGCCGATGAGAAGCGTGTAGTTGTGTTCCTGCGGCTGTAGTTTCTCTCCTCTGAGCATGTCGCCTTCAAACAGAGCCAGAGCCTCCACCAGCTAAACACACAAGCACAGAATCAATAAACAAACCTTATATAATCTTATATAATCTGTTCCTTATATAACCTTAATAAGACACAGGTAACACACTGGTCCTGTACTGTACGATGAGTAGCATGATATTATAGAGGTGCATGAATATAGCAGTTATACATCATGGTGTTATTATTGCATGGACTGTTTTATGAAAAGCATATTTTGTCCACTTACTTTATCCTCTTTGATGAGCTTTTTGCACTGTAAGAAATACCAGTACGCTGTATTTTTGCGGCCCGTCTTGGACCTGAATTTCTCCGCCACAACATCCTCCTCGTCCGCGTATCTGAAGTCCAGCTGATCTGGGGACGTTTTGCGGTAGGTCCGTCTGGAGGACAAACGTCTGGAGAAATCACCAAAGACATCACCGTCGTCTTCCTCCGTCACAGGATCACAGCTGCGTGCGGTGATAGTCCTGCTGTCAGTCGGAGGGTTTGAAGGCACAGACTGACAGAAACATCTCCGGGGTCTCTCATAGACTGATGTAGTAAGACGCGCAACCGCAGATTTGCGCACATTTGAGGACGCAGCGGCGCATGTTTTAACATTAACACAAACCTGTCGGGTCACAAGACCTCTTAGAAGTGCAGGACGCAACATTTCCACCGTTTTCTACCTTAAACTACCATAGAAACGTCGTATTTTTCCTTCACATGCTGCTCGCACTGGGAGCCGCCATGATGCCAGTGAGGAAAGTTATACTAGACATTACTAGTCGATCACGATGATCGCACACATGATTTCTTACCTCAGATGGGGTAAAATGCATTTAATGGTGTTTAAGTAAAAGTGTAAGATTTTATCGAGGAAGTATAGTTCAGAATTTAAATATTAAAAACCAAAAAATAATAGTTATAATACTCAGGATCGATTAGTAGGACTCGTTGTGTGTTTAGTATAGCAGCTTAAGACGAACAGTGAATTTTTGCAATGGCCCGATATTGGCAATGATCACTTGTATTATTTAATGAACAAGTTGATGCTGTTTGGTAAATAAAATTAGTTTTGTTGCACAAAAAATCACATTGCACAAATTTGGTGACATTTAAACTATTTCGTTTTCAAGAGCTTTATGTGATACTTGTCGAAAGTTTGAGGTACATTTAACACGATTTGACTGATTCTTAGTTGATTTTGGACTGTTTTACATTATAAACATTTAAACTACAAAAAAATGCTACATTTTTTCTCCTTCTCTTTTATTAATTTCAGTATAAATGGTTTATTTTCCAGATCTTAAATTAAATGTGTTGAGCTATGGTGAGATTTTCCCTGTAGTTTTGAAATCATGTATTTGGATTTAAACTTTGCCTACCACACACACACCACACACACACACACCACACACACCACACACACACACACCACACACACCACACACACACACACCACACACACACACACCACACACACACCACACACACAGACATGTATACACTGAAACACTTTGCCGCAGTGTGTTGAGTGATTATTCATGACATTTAATTTCACTTCTGGTTAACTTCTGAGGGTCTGGCCCTGCTGCTTATATAAGTGCATTTAACAGTGAAATTAAAGTAACAGTGAGCGACTAAGCTGTAGCTGTGTATAGATGTGTGTTTGTGTGTGTGTGTTTTCAGTGTGTCAGTAGCAATTCCTCTCTTTATCTGCCATGACACACTACATTGCAGGAATGCTAACTGTGCGGCCCCCCGGACCTCTGTGCGCAACACCCACATACACTGCAGAGAAGATGAGGATGAAGGTTTTTGTTTCCTCAGCATCTAGATCTYACATTGTTTCCATGGAGACTCATTTTTTAAGCCTGTGTGTGTGTGTRTGTGTGTGTGTGTGTTGTGTGTGTGTGTGTGTGTGTGTGTGTGTGTGTGTGTGTGTGTGTGTGTGTGTGTGTGTGTGTGTGTGTGTGTAGGACACAGAACATTGATGGCAAACATACACACATTTTCTCAGTATGGTTCATATAATTACTCTAATCCCTTTATTTAAATTCTGTGTCTGTGAACATTGATTTTGAACATTTACATTTTGATCTAATAAAGAATAATGAATAATTTAAGAGTTTCATCTTTTGCCCTGGAGCAAGTCTTCTCTGAGTGTGAAAAAGATCTCACATCAGTAAAAGAATAACCTTTAAAGAGCGGCTGGTTTTAGGCTGGGAAACCTTAACTTTGTACAGAAAACTGGGTTGTATAACATGGTCTTGTGGTCATAATGGTTTATGGTTATCAGAAAACTCTCCAACCATCTCCAATAATCTGCGTTAAGGTGAAACTTACCTGCATATTGTCACCTTTCAGTTTAATTGTAACTGTTTGACTTTTGATAATCAAATAAACACTAAAATCAGATAATCTGTTTTAAATCTGTCAGCCTGTGATGTTAAATATAAACTACAAATTAAACCACAAAATGAACACGTATTGCTGCGGTATAACTGTGTTTTTATACATGTTCACCAAAAACACCAATTTCACGTTTGCTTCACTTTCACTGTAAGACGATCATGATAAATTGTGCTTCGCATCAAAGAAGAACCCGCGTGCACGTGTCACCGTAAGAGCGCGTGCCCGCGTCACCGTAAGAGCGCGTGCCGGAGAGTCAGTGATCTGCGCGTGACCGCGGACGTGTGACAGCGAGCATCTCTACACAGCATCACAGACGTTCACACAGACCACCGGACCACCGACACCGTCCGTCACGGTAAGACGCCGCCATGCATCTGAAACGCAGAGATGCTCTTTCACCTTGAGAAATGATGCAGAATTATTATGTTTCACGCAACACACTGTCAGTGTCTGTTGCGTTTCATCGCATTATTTATATACTGAGATGCGCTGCGAACTGATCGCTTAAATTAGACAGATATAGATCAATTATATAGTATATATAGATATTAAATAGTATATAGTATATATAAGTATATTAAATGTAGCTCAATTATATAGTATATATAGATATTAAATATAGCTAA